>APFE030375577.1:0-41940 GCA_000404065.3 Pinus taeda | reverse complement strand
TTACCTTCCTAGAAGTCAATGGCATCTCTTTCAGTAGCTTGCATCCTCTTTTTTGCATCAGTAGGCTAGCTGGTAAAATTAGGGTTTGCTAGGGTTTGCATTTCCTTTTAGCTTTTCAGTTTCTTTCTACAAGTAGATTAGCTTCCTTTGAGTTAGCTTTCATCCATTAGTAAAAAGCATCTTCTCAGAGCTCATAGAAGTTCGCTTAAGTCCCTAACGGACTTGTACCAGGTGACCAACTGCGGCAAGAGCTAGTACTTGTGCATATAGCACCGTCGCTTCCAAGTTTGTTACGAACTACCGGATTGATAAAATTAAAGAAGGGAGTCCCAAGAGTTGCAGCATTATTGCTGCAATACTGGGGCCCACCATATTTTTGGTGCCCTTTCCGAGGAAGCGTCAAAGTATTGGTGATTGTTTCTTTTCCTTTATTTTCTACTACAACCTTCTGCTAAGTAGTTTATTTCATTTCCATTTTGCAATTTCATTTCTGCAAAAGTAGAGTAGACATTTCTTGCTTCTGTAGATTAGCATTTCAATTTTGTAAGCGTAGATTAACATTTCAATTCCGCAATTTCAATTCTGCAAGCGTAGCTTAGCATTTCTTTCCTGCAATTTCATTTCAGCAAAATAGATTCGTCATTTCCTACTTTCATTTCAATTCCGAATTTTCATTCCAACAAGATAGTTAGTTGCAGTTTAATCTATGTTAGTTTTGTAGGTACAAGCAGAGAAAAAGCAAAAATCAACCAAAAATATTTCATTTCATGCCTTGTAGGAGTAGAGATAAGTCAGGAAAATACTTGCACAACACCCCCCACTGCTTCACATAGCCAACCTTCTCTCTTCTTCAATGGATGTTATTAAGAAGAACCCCTGGGCAGATATCAAGGCATATTTAAAGAACCTCTAGGGAAGAAAAAGAAAAAATTCCACTAGAGCAAATGGCTACAAGCAGAAATGTTGGGAGCAATACTTTTTCTTCCAACTCAATCCTTAGAGGTGAATGTGAGAATCTGATGGAAGATTTCAAGAGTGATATGAGGCAGTTTCTTGCCATGCAACTGGATACCCTGCAGATCCAAACGAAGCAAGAGGAAGATGAGAGGGTTGTGGACATCTTTGGTCCTAGGTGTACTAGAAAGGATCCTAGGAACGAATGTCCAATGCAGTCCCTAGAAGTGTGTTTCTCTTGTGAAGAATAACATCCTACGAATCAGTGCCCTTCCTTTCCTGGAATCAAAGTTGCATATCAAAGGGCCAAAGAAGTCACTAAACCACTCTATTTCATGAAACAAAGGAGGTCACATGGACCCATACCTTACCAGCAGGAACTGTAAGGGACATCCAAGACCTATTACGACCCCTATCAAGCCACTTTCATGCCTTCTTGGGGTCCCCCTGCTCATCCTTCCTGGTTCACACCTCCTCCTTGTTCCTTCACAGATCCATATTATACTCCTCCAGCTTCTCATTCATTTCACACTTATGCTCAGCCAAAACCTTAGTGGAATGCACCTCATCAGGAGTGGAGGCCCCAAAACAACTTTCCTCCGGCTCTTTTGCCTCCACCACCTGCCCAACCACAATCCCATCCACATCCATCTCAAAAATACACCTCCACTCAACTACCCATACCACCATTTCCAAACCCGCCCATTGGAATAGCTCAACCCAATTGCAAAGCTGAGGCACAACATGTCCAAATGACTCCGCTTGAGCTCAATGATCTTCACCATAGCTCAAGAAGAGTATTGCCAGAAAGAGATTATATTGATAACATGGAAGGACCACATCCAACAAAAGAAGATTCAAAAGAGGAGATCAAAGAACCATGGACTGCACTTGATAAAGAGAAGACATCAAAATCAGAGATTAAGAGTGCTCCCTCATGGTTACCATCAAATCCTCCATGTACTCAAGAGAAAACTCAAAAAAAGGAGGAAGATGTGAGGGTCATGATAGAAGAAGATATGGAGAATGATCCAGATCAGCAAAAGGACCAAGGATATCAGAGTTATATTGAGATATTGTTTCAGACGATCACTAAGTTGTAGTAGTACTCTTTTCTTCAGCTATGCCTAATCCATTCAAAGTCAAATCATTTGGTCTCTAAAATCCGGATAGCTATCAAAGCATGCATTTCAAGCCTCCACATCATTCTGTCTCTAATCGCGATGTGCACATGGTTCCATTGGAAGTATTCTTATACTTGAGAATGATTTTGTTTTTCAAGTAGGGTAGGGTAGAAAAAAAAAAGAAAAAAAAAAGAAAAAAGAAAAAAGAAATAAAAAAATGCAAATAAGAGGAAAAATCTAAGGTGAAAACCTCCTCGGAGGCACCTTAGATTGGCTCATTGATTGAAAACCTCCATGAGGTGGTCAATGGGTTGGAGAAAAAGAGAAAAGAGAAAAGAATAAGATCCTTGGGTGAAAACTTCCCTTGGAGGCGCCTAGGGTAGGCAATTAGGGTGAAAACCTCCATGAGGTGCCCTAGTTGTTTTCAAAAAAAAAAATGAAAGAAAAAGAGAAAAAAGAAATCAGGCCTAATCTTTGTAAAATAATTGCATGTTGCAGGGAATACATTGCGGGAAAAGAGGGGCGCGCAAAATGAGGACAGTAGTTTGTACTAGGCTCAAGGACACCCCCTCAGACACCCCCTCCATGGCCACTCACCTTTCTTAGGATTTGGTCACATTCGGGTTGAGATTGGGCCTTCTATAGGAAGTTCTGGGCTTTCTACAGGAAGCTACAGGCGTTCTACAGGAAGTTTTGTATTTCTACAGGAAACATCCTGTAGAACCTTCAGGTGAGCCAAATTTGATTTTGGAAGGGAATCTAAAGCTTGGAATCTATTGGTTAGGCCTGCAAGCATCCATGTTTCTATTCCTCACCCTTTTCCATAATTTTTTCCACCTCATTGTGCTTCTTTTATGAAAACTGTGTTTTCTACAGGAAGTTCTCTGTCTTCTACAGGAAGCTTACAAAGAAGCCAAATTGATCACTGAAGAGGACCTGAAGGCTAGGAATATTTCGATGAGGCCTGCACACATACATGTTTCCATCCCTCACCCTTTTCCATCATTTTTTCCACCTCATTGTGCTTCTTTTATGAAAATTATGTTTTCTACAGGAAGTTCCTGTAGAAATTACAAGAAGCTAAAAATGGATTTCAAAAAGGTAGTTTGGCAAACATGATAGCTTCCTCAAGGGTTCATAAGTCCTCCTGCAATTTTCAAACTCCTCCTCCATCATCTCCATGCCTGCATCACAACCCAAGCTCCTTTTTTTTACCATGCAAAAACTTGCAGAATGCTTTGAAGAAAAAAATACATAGAACAGAATTTGTTTTTTCCATAACTTGAAAACCGTGAATCCATTTACAAAACCATTTTATAGGGAGTTGTATAGGGATGATGGAAACATGTCCAAACAATTTTAGCTAATTTCGGTGCACAGTTTCCAAGAAATCAGCCTCCATCACCTTCATCCATTTTTGCATTTGCTCCATATCCGTTCATTTGTTTGAAAACCTATTTCATGGGGAGATGCATATTGGTGACAGTAACCTACCCAAGCAATTTTAGCCGATTCCGATGCATGGTTTCCGAGAAATTGATCTCTGTAATCTTTAGCCATTTCCCATTTTTCTCGAAATTTGTGCATCCATTGATCGCAATTTTGCTATGGGAGGTGTATAATGATGATAGGAACATGCTCAACAAGTTTTAAATCGATCTGGTCTATCGTTCAGGAGAAATGGTGAAAACAAGTTTTTGGCCTATGAAAATTCAACATCAGCAGCTTGAGGGTGTAGATCTGAACGTGAAGCCAGCTCCTGCAGCATGGATCCGGCTAGAGGATACCTGCACAAGAAAAAATAGCCATGAATCAGCCACCAAGCCATCATGCAACAATAGAAACCAGTGCATGCAGCAAATGAAAGGCCACAACACCTCACAGCAACCATTCAACTTCCAGGTATGTGACTAAAACTCATTCCTCTATTGCATGAATCTAACCTAAGCACTGCATGAATGAATGAGATGGCGGGATTCAGCGAGAAAGCTAGCCAGATTCTATTTCACTCATCCAGGGATCACCAGTGCTCGTGTATAGTCAGTCACATGAAATTTGAAAAACACAGGTAGCGGTAGACGTGTTGAACTCCAGCGCACAAGACATCAAATGATTAACAGATAGAAGAGAACATACAATTCATAACATCACTGCAATTTGAATAAAGACAACACACATTTTTCCACCTCATCCCCTCGCCATGAATTGCACCGTAATTCAAAATGCTCGGCTGAAGACTCACATTAGCCGCTGTCCATTTACACTTGCAAACCTCTTCGGCCAAAGTACGCATCCTCTGCCTCTGAATTTTATTAAATTGACATCCTTCGCCAAGTTTTTCGGCTTGTTCGAAATTCTCCCACATACCAAGATCGTTTAGAGGTGTAGAGACATCCTACAGAAGCTGGCCAATGTTCTATAGGAAGACGTTCTACAGGAAATTACAGCATAGCCTTCCAGAGCAGAAAAGCCTGGATTTTTCTTCGACAAATTGGGAGTCCCAAAAGAGGTAGGCTCAAACACTCTTCCCTACATGATATATTTCGAAACATGGTGAATGAATTGTCTGGAGTAGGAGAATTAGAGACAAGTCTGCTTGTGGGTCAAGAATAGCAGTTTGCCTGTGTGTCACACGGAATTTTTCAGTTGGTTCTGCGTCAAATTCTCCTCCACAGTTCCTGTTAAAAAAATTCCTCCTGTAGAAACGATAAACCGCTGTAAGGCTCACCTGTGCACATATATAAAAAAAAATTGTGACTGTTATGTGGATGGATTAGAAAAACAAGCTTTGAACCCTGTCTATGCGAGCCTAATTTCCTTTTGACAAGTCCAGTTTTAGGCAGCAACAGTGGTATAACTAGGGAATTGGTGAAAGGGGAGATACAAACAGTTGAGAAACCTTGTCCTGAGAATCAAAGGAGGAAACCATACCAAAATTTCCATTCTAACCAGAGCTCAAGCCAAAACAGAGTGTTTTCACCATGCCAGGAGGTTTTATCAGAAAGGAACCCTCGGATTCTAATAAATTGAGAGAAACTCCTGAGGTGGTAGACTTATTTACCTGTGCAAAGTGGATGACCTTCTGTGATAGAATTCAAGGTCACGATGATGAGATAGCAGAGGAGTTCCTAAGGTCCCTGCAGCCCAAATCAAAAACATTGGCCACTGTAAATTTTAGAGGATTGACCTTGAAACTCACCCCACAACTCATTAGTCGGGTCACTGATTTGCCATTAGGGATACCCTGGGATAAAGAGGAAAGGAAATTAGGCCAGAAGGCCAAAAAGGAATTCTTCTGTTATGTAAAAAATTAGTTAACTTAGGTTTATTATTTAATTTTAATTTTAATTAGATGAAAGGGCACGATCATAAGATCATGCCCTTTTCCAAAGGGTGTCCATGGTGGTATATAAGCTAGGCACTCGCAATTGTAATATCATCATCTGTAATTCATCCTTTTTAATAAATAATTTTATATAAATTTCTGCATATATCTTAAATTATCTGCTCCATTGGTATCAGAGTAGGTCGATTCTCCGGCTGTACATCCGCTGAATCTGTTGTCGGCTGTATAGGTCGTATTGCTCCGCTACCCCTGTCAGCTAGCCATCCACACATATTCATCACTGTTCCGCTGTCTGCCATTTCACTGCATTGTATCGTGCCACAGCACGTCCATCTCTGCCCACCGTAGCTTCCACAACCCACACTGTTCAAATCTCTGCCCACCGTAGCTTCCACGACCCACGCTGTTCAAATCTCTGCCCACCATACGCACACTATCAAGCATCATAGTCTACAGTCTTCTGCACCTGTACGCAGTCTACAGCACACCCTGCCCCTGTTCTGCCATCCGCTATCCGTACGCACGCTGAAAATTGCCAGGTTCTGTGGTAATATCCGCTGGAGGCATTGGTCGTAACGCTTGTGGTGAACGTATCATATATAACATATATTATATATCATACGTTTAAATATTACATAACATATATTATATATCATACGGTTTAAATGTTACATAACATATATTATATATTATATATATACAATATATATAACATATATATAAAAAGTTTAATTTAATTAATTAATTAATTTTAATTAATTAAAATTTATATGTATAAAATTTATTTATTAATTAAAAAAAAAAGACGAAAAATATTTTCGCTGGCAAATAAATACACGCCCCCGTAAACCCGCTCAATGTCGACAATGACAATGGCGGATTTCCAAAAACAAATTGTTGGATGCAGAACATAAGATAAATAGCAACCATGACGAGGTCAATAAAAAGCTTGAGGAGCAAGCAGACAAAATAAAAAATCTTCAAGATACGACAAATCGAATAGAAATAAGGATGGAAAATTACCATGTTCAGACTGAACCAGGGATCAGAGAGGTCTTAACAATGCTGAAAATTTTGTGCAAAAGATCGAATTGTACACCCGAACAACTACTAAAGAAGGTGAAGAGAATCAAGAACACATCTCGTCAGATTCAACTAAGTCCACAGTCTCTGATGACAAAATTGAATCCCCAAAAAAATCAGCGACACCCCACCAAGAAGCGAGTAACATAGCCTTTACAAACAAGAAACTCTGGGATAACTTTACCAATCAACACCCTTTTTTCGCTCAACCAGTAGCAACATACCAGCGACGAGCAAAAGTCGAGATGCCTAAATTCGATGGAAACAAAAAAAACAATGTTGCATGGATAAATAAAGAAGAAGAATACTTTGAGATATATGACATCACTGACGATGACGAAAAACTCAGACATGCATCTATGAAAATGGAAGGAGAAGCATACAATTGGTATATGTGGTGGAAAAAAACAACACACGTCATTAGCTGGAGAAAATTTAAAGATGCATTTTTTAAAAGATTCCAAGGTGTAATAGAAGAAGAGTTCTTTTCAAAACTCATCAAGTTACAACAAAAAGGAAGTGTGGATGAATACACTCAAGAATGGGAGACCGTAGTAACACGAGTACCTGGGTTATCAGAATCTCGTTTGATTCAATCATACATCTCAGGACTTAAATCCTATTTACAAGCAGAACTTGAGATGCATGACATTACATCTATAGAAGTACCAAGACGAAAAGCAAAAATAGCGGAAAAGAAATCTGAACCAATATTTTGGTCAATAGCGGAAAAGGCTTATGCAAGACGAAGGATACCCCAGTATGTGGACTCAAATAATACAAGATATGTTCCACCACATCGTCGTGAAGATGAAAAACCTAATGTGGAAATGCAAAGGATAAAAGAGGGTAAGTGTAAATGTTGTGGTGAGAAATGGGACCCAAAACATAGATGTGGTAAAGAAAAAGAACCAAAGAACCTATATAATTGTGAAGCAACCAATGATTCAAACAGTGAAGATTATGACATAGAAGACGCCCCAGAATTCTCACCAGAACTAGATGATGGAAGTATTCCACAAGTGTCATTATCAGCTATGACAGGTATATCACAACCTCAGACTTTAAAGTTAAAAGGACACGTAAAGAAGAACAACGTAGTGGTTCTCGTCGACTTTGGAAGCACACAAAATTTTTTAGATGCAACCGTGGCAAAGAAACTCAATATCTTTTCATTTCCTTTACCAAACATGAAAGTGATGGTAGCTAATGGTAAGAAGATTGAAAAGGTAGGGAAATGCCATAAGGTCAATTTGCAGATTCAAGACTTTAATCTAGAGTCTCCATTCTTCATGGTACCGTTAGGAGGAGTAGATGTAGTCTTAAGTATCCAATGGTTACGAACTTTAGGTACTTATGCCGCCAACCATCAAGTACAATTTATAAAATTCAAATGGGGAGGTCAGAAGTACAAGCTACACGGATTCCAAGCACCTGAAAATCAAGTTGTATCATCATCTCAGAGGATGAAGATGAGTAGAAGAAGAGCACCTGCTTATGCAATACAATGTCACCAATTAGAAATGTTATCTGCAAATATAACCAGAGAAGAGTCACCAGAGATACAAGATCTGATTCAGAGCCATGAAAAAGTAATTCAAGACCTACCTATGAAGATGCCGCCTAATAGGAAAATTGAGCATACAATAGAAATCAAGGAAAGATCAAACCCTATCAACAACAAGCCATACCAATATCCACATCACCAAAAAACGAAACTTGAGAGATTAATCCAAGACCTTTTAAAATGTGCGACCTTGATCATATTAGAATATCTGATCAAGTGGAAGGACTTACCCGAAGAAGATGCTTTCTGGGAGAATGAATTATTCTTCAACAACATCCGTCGTTACTTATGCTTTGAGGGAAAAGCATTCTTTTGAGAGGAAGGCAATGTTATGTAAAAAATTCGTTAACTTAGGTTTATTATTTAATTTTATTTTTAATTAGATGAAAGGGAACGATCATAAGATCATGCCCTTTCCCAAAGGGTGTCCATGGCGGTATATAAGCCAGACACCCACAATTGTAATATCATCATCTGTAATTCATCCTTTTTAATAAATAATTTTATATAAATTTATGCATATATCTTAAATTATCTGCTCCATCTTCCTACCAGAAGAACAATTTTCAGAGAATAAGAATGGGGTCCGGAGAGCCAGCCTTCAGCCATTTTGGAGCAAGCTCAGCCTTCAGATTATGAAGTATACTACCTATGATGGGCGATTCAATATTGTGTATGGTTATCACTTCCGGTTGTTAACTGAGCTCAGGCATAAGATGGATTTACCCACAGAACAAAAATTAAGCCTCCCATATTTCCTCCTACATTCATTGATTGAGTGTGGCAAAAAACTGAAGGAAGGAACACCAGACCAGCTGGCCCATCATGGGCTTATCAAGCTTCTAGTATAAGATTCCCTCCATACTTATATTGTCCCTCTCTCCTGGGAGACTTTTCGTAATATGACCAAGAATGATGATATCCGGATTCTAGCCGAAGAACTCACTTCATCCAGCAGTGAGGAAAAGGAGCATATTGAGGCAAAGAAGAAAATTGAGGGTAAGGAAGCTAAGGGTAAGAAAATCTAGGGCAAACCACCACAGGAAAAGTAAGAAGAAAAGCAAGAAATAGGACAAGCTGCTGAGGCCAAAGCTGTGCGTGGAGTAAAAACACAGACGCCAAGGGAGAAGCGGTTGAAAACCCGGGTAGAGAGGACTGAAAAAGTCCAAACAAGTGAGGGCACACCCAAGGAAACCACAACACAAGTCAAAGAGAAGGCACCCCTAGCCAAGCAAGCCAAATCAGTAAAAACCGTTTCTACAGGAAGCCAGAAAACCGCTTCTACAGGAAGCCAGAAAACGGCCACTACAGGACTTTCTACAGGAAGTCTGGGGAAAGGGCAACAGAAGGAGAAATTGCACGAGATTCTAGCTAGGGAGGCAGTAGCTGTGCTGGCCACCCTAAGCACATCTCCCAAGCAGAAGGAAAAGTGAAAGAGGGAGCCTCCCCTGTATTTTAAGGCAAGAATGAGTGAGAGGATTAAGACTGGCATACCCCAACGTCCGTCAAAAGAGCCAATCACAACTGTAGACACCCCTACCACACCAAAGGAGAGGTCCCCATCAAAGGTATCCATCATCTATAAATGGTGAAGCTCGAATACATCCACCTGGAGAGAAAGAATGAAAATTTTGGACACAAAGGGCTCTCTACAGGATGCTGAGACAGTTCTACCGGAAGCTGAGAATTCTCTAGGAAAAGGAGCACAGGCAGTGGGAAGAAGTAGAGAGAAAAGCATGGTTTCATGACTAAGAAGAGGACATCACTTCAGAATCTTGGCATGACAGGGAGGCTACTAGGGCCATCAAAGAGGGAGAGATAGATTAGTTTCTTAGAGGATGAACAACACTTTTAGTAGGGGGTGATGATGAGCCCCAAAAATGGATAATTATATGGGCTCATTCAGCCTCCTAATTCGAATTAATCCACCATTCTCATTATTTTATTTCATTTTTCTTATTATATTTATGCTAATAGATTGAATTGGGTTAGTCATTATGCCAACAAGTCTAATGTGTGCTTTATGCAGTCTTTTTGGTCAATTTGGAGACAAAATCAAAGGTTTAAATGAGCACTTGGCAGCCAAATTCGTGGAGAGGATTTTTAGGAAGGTGTCCCCTTCATTTATTAGCTCTTACCTCAAATTCTCCACCATCAGCTCGGATTTCAAGGGCCACCAAATCGATTATCACAAGGGCAGCCAAGCAAGTAAAGTAGGACTGTTGTTAACTACAAGTTTTGGGCAGCCGAGTCCCTAAAGTTTAGCAGGATTGTTGGGGTCCTCAATTTGTATAAATAAGAGGGCTTAGGGCCTCATTTTGCTTAGCCAGTAGTTAGTCACTTTGTAGGCAGAATTTAGCTAGTTTGTAGTTCAGTTTTAGTCATTTTAGGCAGTAGTTTAGCTCTCCATTTCAACACATTTTCAAGCTTTCCTTGTGGACAGTTTTTGGAATGTAACTATTCTTTTGATCAATAAAGATGAATCCAGCTTTGCACCAGCTCTAATCTCTCTTAAGAGGATATAACTCTTGGGGTTGGGCCCATCTCAAGTGCCCAGTGCCTCCTTTGTTTACTTTCATGTGTCTTTGTTGCATTCTTAGAATAAAATCTGTTATTTAGATTAAAATATTGCTTTGTTTCTTAGGTCATTTTTGATGATTAAAATAGATTTTTATGTTTAGATTTACTTAATAGGTTAATCACATGCAAGATCTTCAGAAAAAGGCTACCAAGCACCTTAGATCTCACCTCCCCCTCATTGGAATCATGAGCTGGGACCAAGGCGACCTTGCTGCCACCAAAAACATTATTTTGCTTTGCCATGCAATCACTAGTGTACGATTTTCATTTGCAGAAGTTGGTTACATGTTCAAATCTTTGAATGCTTCATTGCATAGTTGATATACATGGTTTCCTTGCAAATAAAGCTTTTGTTCATTCTCTTTACTTTTAGCTAGATCAGATTAGGTTGGCATAACTAGGTCTTTGATTTCTTGCAAGTCCTTGTTTGTGTCATTTGAAAAAATACTTGCAGAGCACCTGTTTTCCTTCTTCATCTACCCATACTCCATCCAACCTACCTGCTTCATCCTCCATTTCAGATCCTTGCCTTACTTTCGCCTCATTCCCTCACGTTGACCTACTTTCCATATGATTGTGTAGCATTGCCTTATCTCTCCTTAAACAAAACCAACCATCTACATCTTTTCTCAACTCCATCCACCAGTCCTTGGACCACCTCAAACCCTTATCCTACCTCCATACCCACTCCTTCATCTTTCTTCATCCATCCATCCTCCAAAATCCCATTTCTGAACATCCTATAGAAAATCACAGAACATCCTGTAGAAATTGCTGAACATTCTGTAGAACCCCTGCAGACTTCCTATAGAAGATCACAGATGACGTTTCTTGATAGCCAAACTCTGTGAAACTCTCTGGAAGGGTGTTAGGGACCCCTTAGGCCCTCTTTGAACCTTCCTGACCTTTTCCAAGCATTTCCTCTCGCCGATCCACCTCTGCACAATAAAAAACAGTGAAAGCACATGCATGATAATTTTGACAACTTATTCAAAAATACAAAAAGATGTCTTCTTCAGATAGTGATAACTTAGACACATGCATTTTACCTTCCTAGAAGTAAATGGCATCTCTTTCAGTAGCTTACATCCTCTTTTTCGCGTCAGTAGGGGTAGCTGGTAAAATTAGGGTTTGCTAGGGTTTACATTTCCTTTCAGCTTTTCAGTTTCTTTCTGCAAGTAGATTAGCTTCCTTTGAGTTGGCTTTTGTCCATCAGTAAAAGGCTTATTCTCAGAGCTCATAGAAGCTGGCTTAAGCCCCTAGCAGACTTGTGCCAGCTGACCAAGTGACAGTTGCGACAAGAGCTAGTACTTGTGCATATAGCACCCTCACTTCCAAGTTTGTTACAAACTACCGGGTTGATAAAATTAAATAAGGGAGTCCCAGGAGTTACAACATTATTGCTTCAATTCTGGGGCCCACCAGATACCATGAAGGAAACACCCCGTGCATGCATGAAAGGATTTAAAGAGTCCACAACTTCAATCACACTCTCATTAATTATCCCCGACTATGAATGGCCCTTCTTCCTCAAGATCTCAATCTGTGAAGATCTCTGTGAATGGGTGAGCCCGCATCAATAGCCACAAAAGCTTGTTGAGTTAAAATATAATCAAATCGAGGGCCCATTTTCTTGACCCAAGCCGTGTTCTAAAAAAATGAGAGTGTATAAATTCAATAGGAATGAAACATCATAAATCAAAGCATATACATTCAACAGGCATGAAACATCATAAATCAAACAACATATACATTCAACAACTCGCTCTAAGAAGACACTTGCAAACCTGAGATTTTTACGGTACAGGTTATCACAATGTACAATTGCAGATTTTCACAAGAGTTACCAAAAGACTTGTATCCAAACGGGAAAGAGAACACGGAAGCTTTCAAAACCATTCCCCGGATGCACACCAACAACCACACAGGTCTGACCACTGGTTTGAGGGAACAGTCGCGGGTCCGACCACTGGTTATGAGGGAACAATCAAAACTATGCGGGTCAGGTCATCTTTTATCTAAAAGGAGGTGCAACCACTAACATTTATGGACAGTCCAGAGAGCCAGAGAGCGCAGGCAGTGTAGCAGACAGACGTACAGGCATTGAATTATATGGACAGCGAAAATGTCAGGAACTGAATTATATGGAGAGCAGAGGAGCAGACTAGGGAGTTACAAAGGACATAAAGGGGAGCTAGCTCTGATACCATGTCAGGCCAGGTAGTAACTCCATAAGGCAAAAATGATTTGTGTGTTTTATTCCATCACGTAGGTCTTCATTATATACATGAGGGAGAGACTATTCAGTTCATCTCCTGATGACTGTTCATATTTCTAATTTATCTATTTACATAAATTCACCCAATCACAAGGATTAGGTGTCAACAGTCTTTATGAAGCAACCACTTGAGAAACCCCCTGTTCAAAGAGTCATCCTCATACTTGAATAGTTGAGTCTTCAGTCTTATGGTACAATAGACACTAATAATAAAGCAAGGTACAGATCATATAACAAAGCTTTCTGGCAACCTCCCCCTCATGGCTTCCTGAAACTAAACATTGATGGAGCTTCAAAAGGGAACCTAAGGGATGCTGGTTATGGAGGAGCCATAAGAGATGCAGAGGGAAATATCCAAGTTATTTTCCACAGTCATTTGGGGAGGGCTACCAACAATATGGCAGAATTCATGGCCATTGAGCAACGCTTAGAAATCCTAAGAGACTACAATCTACACAATACAATTATAGAGGCAGACTCAGAATTAATGATTAATTCGGTTAAAAGAATAAGCTCTGGCTCAGCACCAGATAAAGTTTCAAGGCATTGGAGACTTTCGGAGGTGTTTCATAGAGTTAAATATCACCTTAGAACACTTAGAACTCTGAGCTTTGTTCATGTGTGCAGAGAAGCCAACAGAGTGGTGGACACGCTAGCCAATGAAGGAGTGATCTACACAAGAGAAAACAAGTGCCTCTTATGGGAGTTTGTTCAGACTGGACAGCTTTGCAAGGACTGCAACACTCTGGCACGTGAAGACATGGAGCATTACCAAAACTCCCAGGGGAAACAACTAGCAGAAATCTCAGATGACGGAAGTTAAGGGCTCAAATTATAGACAGGCTAAGTTCTGGGCCTTGCAAAGGAATGGAAGGCAGAGGAAGGGAAGGCAGAGAAGGAAGAGTGTAAAACTAGAAAGTGGCTCCAGAGCTTCTCCTCAAAAAAGGGTGGTTTTGTAGCCATTACCAAAGTTATCAAAATCCCGATGTGCCAGAAGTGGTTTCACTGGAAAGCCTCCAATGCCACAAAAGGAGTTACATGTTGCTCTCGACAGATTGAGAATACCACCTTCATCAAATGGGTATCCCCTGTGCATCTCTTCAACCCAATATCCATTTCAACGTCACATCCGGTGGAAGCAGATCTAGGGCTGACGGTGGTCATGCTTGTTGGCGGTGGGATTGTGGCGGTTTTACTACAGTTTCCTGAGTTATCGGGCGTCCCCATTACCATAAGCGGATTTTTGGAATTTCCTCCAATATCATTGTTCATGCAATATGTGGCTCGAGACAAATAAGGAATACCACCTTCATCGGGCAGGTAATTATCATGCATTTAGTCCGGCAGATATCCATCACTGCCGTTGGATCTGGTGTGAGTAGATCGAGGGCTGAGGTGGAACGTGTTGGTTGGTGGTGGGACCGTGATGGTTTTGCCACAGTTTCCCACGTAATCAGGTGTTAGCTCAACCATGAGCGGATTTTCGGTAAAGCCTCTGATGCCATTGACCAAGTGACACATGGATCCAGGTATAACGTGAATACCGCCCACAACGGATGGGGATCGATGGCTCACATCTGCAATGCTTGTTTTATTCGTATTTCCAAAGGAGCCACTCCTAAGCTTTGTTGATTGTAATGTGTGCTGGCCTGTAGATGGGTGAGTACACATGTGGCATAAGCCATCATGTATATTATGTACCCTCTTTGTTGATTTAGTTGAATAGAAGGCCCGATTCTTGCCTGAGAAAAAAAAGGTATAAAGAGGTTTATGGAGTAAATATAAAAAGAGGTTTTATTTATTTATTTACAATACCTCTTGTTTATTTATATTTATATTTATTTATGATATCTCTTTTATTTACCATGGTATTTGGCCCATAGCCTTGGTATATAATTAGATGTTGATTTCTAATAAAGAGGTTTATGGAGTAAATATAAAAAGAGGTTTTATTTATTTATTTCATACCTCTTTTATAAATATGGTATTTGGCCCATGGTATTAATAATTATTTGTCCCATGGTATCTGGCTCATAGGCTTCACCTAAATAAAACATATTTTTTGAGTTTTCATAAATATAAAGAGTTTAACATTTTTTTGAGTTTTCATAAATATAAAGAGTTTATGGAATAAATATAAAAGGAGGTCTTATTTATTTACATACCTCTAGTTGTTTTTTATATTTTTATTTATTTACCATACCTTTACGTACCTCTAGTTTATTTTATTTTTATTTATTTACCATATGTGTGGAGTAAATATAAAAAAAGTTTTGTTTATTTACCATACCTCTAGTTTATTTATAGTTTTATTTATTTACAATACTTCTTTTTTTAGTGTTCTTAAACCTCTTTGTATTTTAAATTTATATTGTGTTTATACATACTAATAATTAGATTCATTTTTAAATATGGCCAAAATTAGATTAAAAATGTTAAATGTTAAATCTTTTATGTCAAATCTACCCTCATACTATAGAGAGCTTCTCTGCGCAATCAATCTAATTATTATTATCTATAAACACAATATAAATATAAAATAGAAAGGGGTTTACAAACACTTAGAAAAGAGGTATGGTAAATAAATATAAATATAAATAAACTAGAAGTATGGTAAATAAACATAAATATAAATAAACTAGAAGTATGGTAAATAAACATAAATATAAATAAACTAGAGGTATGGTAAATAAATGGAAAGTGTTTTTATATTTACTCCATAAACCTCTTTATATTTAAGGAAAACTGAAAAAGAGGTTTTATTTAGTGAAACCTATGGGCCAAATACCATGGGACAAATAATTATTAATACCATCAGCCAAATACCATACTTATAAAAGAGGTGTGGTAAATAAATAAATATAAAAGAGGTATAAAGAGGATGTAAATAAATAAAATTATATCAAATAGAATTAGAAAACAACATCTAATTATATAGCAAGCCTATGGGTCAAATACCATGGTAAATAAAAGAGATTATAAATAAATAAAAATATAAATAAACGAGAAGTAAGGTAAATAAATAAAACCTCTTTTTAAATTTACTACATAAACCTCCTTATACTTACACTCAAAAAGGAGGTTTTATTTAGGTGAAGCCTATGGGCCAAATTATTTATTAATACGATGTAAAAAAACATTATCAACCCTAATATTAATATTAAAAGATTACTATTATTATTATTATTATGAATCATAATATTCATATTAAAATATTAATATTATTCAATTTAATAACTTTGGATTAAGAAAATATTAAATTTGTTCTATTATAATATATCATGATATATATTAACTCTAGATATATATGGGAGGGAAGAACAAATACATAGAGTGATAGAGGTGGAGAGTGGAGAGATAGCGGAAGTGACAAGGGAGAGGAGGAATGAGGAGAGAGAGAGAGGGAGAGGAGTGATAGAGGTAGAGAAGGGTAAGAGGTAGAGGGAGAAACAAATATGGAGGGGGGGAGAGAGAAAAAGAGAGGGAGGGAGATAGTGAGAGGATTGGAGAGCAAAGCAAGAAAGAGATGGGAGAAGAGAGAGGAATTGCGAGAGAGGAGGAGAGAGGGGGGGATAGAGAGATGGAGTTTGGTGGGGAGAGAGGGAGGGATAGAGAGATGGAGTTTGATGGGGAGAGAGGGAGGGAAGAAGAAATACATAGAGAGTGAGAAGTTGAGAGAGAGCTAGTTAAAAGGGGTAGATAGAGAGAGAGGTTGTATGTTTAGGGGTGAGATAAAGAGACAAAGGAGAGATAGAGAGAAGGGGGTAGAGAAAGAGAGAGGGAGGGATATACTAACATAGTTGGAGAGAGAGAGAGAGAGAAAGAGAGAGAGAGAGATGGGGCAACATAGAGGATTGGACAGAAAAGAGAGAGAGAGAGAGATGGGGCAACATAGAGGATTGGACAGAAAAGAGAGAGAGATAAAGAGGATTGGAGAGAGAGAGTGATAGAGGAAGAGAGGGAGGTAGGAGAGAGAGGGAGAGAGAGGAATAACAAGAGATAGGACTTGAGAGAGAGGAGGAGAGTGATGGGGGAAGAGAGAGGATTGGAAGGCAAAGAGAGAGAGAGATGTGGGGGAAGATAGAGGGAGGTAAGAGAGAAAGTACGAGAGAGTAGACTTGAGGAAGGGAAGAACAAAGACATAGAGAGTGGGAAGTGGAGAGAGAGAGGGAGTGATAAGGGAGAGATGGAGAGAAGGTGTGTATCTTTGAGGGTGAGATAAAGACAAAAATAAGGAGATATGGAGAGAATGGGGGAGAGAGGGAGAGAGCAGAGAGGGAGGGATATAGTAATAGAGTTGGAGGGTGAAGAGAGAGAGAGAGAGAGAGAGTGATGGAGAGGTGGGAGAGAAAGGGAGAGAGGGGAAGGAAGAGAGAGAGGATGTCAGAGAGTGGAGAGGGAGGGAAAGAGAGATGAAGTTGGAGAGGGAGAGACAGGGAGGTACGAAGCAAGAAATAGAGAGAGAAAGGTGGAGAGAGAGGGAGGTATGAAGAAAGAAATAGAGAGAGAAAGGTGCAGAGAGAGAGGGAGTGATAAGGAAGATGGAGAGAGAGGGAGAGAGGACAAAATGAGGGAAGGGAGATATAATTGGGGGAGAGGGAGATATGGGGAAGAGAGAGGGGGGGGAGAGGATGAGGGATGGATATATAGATAGATTGGAGAAAGAGTGTATGCTTTAGGGGTGATATAGAGGGACAAAGGGAGACAAATACATATTAGATGGAAAGTGAAGAGAGGGAAGAAGAGAGGGAGGGAGGGACAAAGAGATTGATAGATATGGAGTGAGAGCTATTTGTTTGGGGGGTTGAGATAGAGAGAAATAGAAGTGGAGATAGAGGGAGATATAGATATAGATTGGGGGGAGAGAGGGAAGAAGATTCGTTGCACTAGATGCATTGATTTCAATGTAGATTGTGATTTCTAATCCTATTTGATTACTTGAAATAGATGCATTGATTTTAGTGTAGATGGTTATTTCTAATCTTATTTGATTTCTTGCACTAGATGCATTGATTTCAATTTATATGATTTCTAATTCTATTTGATTGATTGAACTAAATTCATTGATTTTAATGTAGATGGTGATTTCTAATCCTATTTGATTGCTTGCGCTAGATGCATTGATTTCAATGTAAATACTTTCTAATGATATTTTATTTCTTGCACTAAATGCATTGATTTTAGTGTAGATGGTGATTTATAATCCTATTTCATTACTTTCACTAGATGCATTGATTTCAATGTAGATGTTGATTTCTAATAATATTTGATTGCTTTCACTAGATGCATTGATTTCAATGTAAATGCTTTCTAATCATATTTGATTTATTGCACTAAATTCATTGATTTCAGTGTAGAGGGTGATTTCTAATCCTATTTGATTGTTTGCACTAGATGCATTGATTTTAATGTAGGTGTTGGTTTATAATCCTATTCACTTACTTGCACTAGATGCATATATTTTAGTGTAGATGTTCGTTTATATTCCTATTTTCTTACTTGCACTAGAAGCATTGATTTGAGTGTAAATGTTGATTTCTAATCATATTTGATTGATTGCATTAGATGCATTGATTTCCGTGTAAATTTTGTTTTCTAATCTTATTTGGTTGCTTTCATTGGATACATTGATTTTAGTGTAGATGTTGATTTCTGATTTGATGTAATTGAATATATGATAGTCAATTTTTATTAAAGTGATTGGATTAACATTGTGCATTGATTTCAATGTAAGCACAAAAAATATTGACAATGTACATTGGTTTTGTGTTGTAGTACTTCTACCTATTAATATTGGATAATGAGAGACAAGGTATGATGTTTACTACAATAGCTCGAGCTAAAGATATTTAAATGGTTTATGATTTAACCTATCCTTTTTGTATAATCAATATAAAAAGATGACAAAAGTAACAAGGGTGACAATAAGAATAGTAGAAGAAAATAGTTTGAGATTAACCACAATCAAGACTATTTGTAATTGACTATATACTTATTACTCATATTTTCTATAATTAAACACTATTACATTGTCACTTTACATTAAAAAATGTTACTTCATCATTTTTCATCATTAAAGTTATTAACCATATTTATCATCTCAACAAACTGTGAGGTAACTAAGAAAATTTAATATTAAAGATACCAGATTAATCTAAGACATATTTAACATATTTAAAATGATTATATTAATATAGATGAATTTACATATTATTGATAAAATTAATCATATGTTCGTTAAATTTTCTTTGGCCACACACGACTGAAACCATTCTAGATCCATTTTAACTTTGTATCTAGCAAGTGTCAAGAGGGATCAAATCTCTCCAGGTGCAAACCTTTCCTCAAGTTTTAGACACAAAAAATGGGTTTACACCTCAAGAGATTTGGTCCCTCTTGGCGATCCATTTTAACTTTGGATCTATCAAGTGTCGAGAGGGATCAAATCTCTCGAGGTGCGAACCTTTCCTCAATTTTTACACTCAAAAAAGAGGTTTGAACCTCAAGATATTTGGTCCCTCTCAGTGCTTGATAGGTCCGAGTTAAAATGGATCTAGGTTGGTTTTATTTATTAATGAGGTGAGATAATTATTTATTAATGAGATGTCGATTTAAATTTAAAAGTGGTTAAATATATATACTATATTAATATCATGAGACCAACAATTCATTTTATTTATTAATGAGGTGACATTATTATTTATTGATGGGATGTCGATTTCAATTTAAAAGTGGTTAAATATATATACTATATTAATATCATGAGAGCAATACATATGAATAGAATTTAAGTATTGAGTGGTTTTGGCAGCACATTATATTAAATATCATTTTTTGGGATTCAATTGTGTTATATAAGTCATTCATCTATGACCATTTCCATGATTAATAATAATAATAAAACAAAAAATTCATATTAAATAAAACTAATAAATCACATTAATTCAATTTGTTATATTATAATTTTTCTTTTATTAAAAAAATTAAGACAGTTTTTTAGGGAAAAAATCATAATATGAATAACATATTAAAATAAAATTATTAACAAAAAAATTCCTGGAAAAAAGTTGGCATGCATCCATGCTTAGATTTACTATTGTTGACAAGGCTACAAACATTGCAACATCCTCCATGCATGTAACATGTCTCATTTCCAGGGTCAAGTATTCAGAATTTTTTTTTCGAGTAATATAAAAGAAAATAAAAAAAAACGCGCTGCGCTGAGCCGATCGCCGCCCTGTAACTGAGCCTGAGCTTCTCGGCCTTGTAGCCACCTGAAGGATTCCGAGAGGTGCATCGCCAGCAAGGAACCCCTGTAATCGCACCTTTGACAGGCTAGAACGACTATGCCCGCCGCGATATGGGGGAGCTCGATCCGACCAAGCTAAGACTTCTCTCATGGAGTCTTCTTCACCCTCCCCTGCTGAAGCCGAGGCCTTTGCTAATCTGCTGAATTCTTTGCCAAACAATAAAACATCAGAGGTTTCAAAATTTGTGAAACGCCTGGATGATATCCCAGAGATCTCGCTAGCTCCTGAGAAACCGATCCAGGTTTCCCTTTCCTTGTCTAAGCGTGCCTTGGTGGGACAGTTCACTGGACTCTGGCCCTCCCCCATATCCACTGAAATCTAGGTCGCAAGGAACTGGGCGCCACTGATATCGGGCAAGGTCACTTCATACTTTTTGGGGAAGGGTTTCTTCCTGTTCAAATTTTCTGAAAAGGAAGATAAGGATCTGATATTCCAAAATGGGCCCTATTTCATGGGTCCCCAGGGATTGTACCATAATAAGTGGACACCAGACTTTGATCCAACAGTCGACGTGCCTACTGCCGTCCTTGTGTGGGTTAGATTACCTAATCCCCCAATGCATTGTTGGAACTGGGAATCCCTCAAGCACATCGGGAATACCCTCGGTAAATTCATTGATCGAGCAAACAACAAAGATCAATATGACTGTGTGAGAATTTGTGTTGAAGTTGATCTCGAGGTTGGTCTACCTGAGGCAATAAAGATCAGAGTTGGAATTTGGACGCACGTTCAAAAGCTGGATTATGAACAAATACCATTCAAGTGCAGGAAGTGCCAGGTTTATGGCCATTTTGCTAGAGGATGCCCAAAAAATACTGAAGCAGAGAAAGGCAAAGAGGACGGGTGGACGCAGGTTAAAAGGACCAAAAGCAAAGCCCCAAGAACAGGAAATGTCAATGGGAAAGCTCTCCAAACAGGTTCAGGGATTCAAAACCCACATATGGAAGAGCAAGGAAACAAATTAATACAACTAAGTTCAGCAACAGAGGAATTCCATGATCTGGAGACACAAAAGAAAGAATCGGCCCAAAAAGAGCCCCCCAGGGACCAAAGCAAACAGATAATAAAGAAGACAGAATGGAAGATACACCTTCAGAAGAGGCTGAGGAAGTACAAGGCTCAGAGGACTCAGAAGAAGAAGGTGAGATAGGTGAATCACAAACCTCGGCCAGAAGATATTTGAGGGGCCGAAAATCAGCCTGTGAGAAAAGAGAGCAGGAGACATACAAAGACATATTGCAAGGAAGCCAACCCACCCTCGAGAAACTCCTGGCTAAAACTCGGAAGATGAATAGAAACCCGCCCCAGAGCTCTAAAGGAGCTCTCCATTCCAAAAATAAGTGATGAGGATCGTCTCCTGGAACTGTAGGGGTATGGGGAGAAAAATCAAAGAAGAAGTTGTCAAAAGTTTGATAAGATCTAAATATCCTGACATATTCCTCATCCAGGAGACCAAAATGGAGGACAAGGCCTTCCTCCTTATCGGCAAAAATTTGTGGAAAAGAAGTGAAGGGCAAGTTGTCTTAGCCAGGGGTGCCTCAGGAGGCCTGGGTACTCTTTGGAATGCAAGCAAGTTCAAAAGGGTGAAAGAGATCGCCAACACCCATTGGTTGTTCTCAAAATTGAAGCACGTTGAATCAGATGAGACTCTTTGTCTCTTTAATGTGTATGCCCCTGTCAGTGCAGGAGAAAAACATAATTGCTGGGATTCTATTAGAGAGTTGGCAGACTCTGAAGATTTAGCAAATATCATCATCGCTGGAGATCTAAATCTCACTTTAACTATGGGTGAAAAACGTGAAGGGAGCATAGTAAGGGATCCAGCGTGAGAATGGGTTGAGGATCTACTCCAGGATTGGGACATGATTGACATCAAACCATCGTCGGGCAAATACACCTGGTCCAACAAAAGGCTTGGTCCAGGCCACATCGCTGCAAGGTTAGACAAATTTCTTGTTCAAAGCTCTTTTCTTCTTCTTGGTATAGATTCTAGAATGCATATTCTCCCCTGTAGTGTCTCTGATCATAGGCCCATCAAGCTTGAACTTTTGGCTCACTAGGATAAAGGCCCCATTCCTTTTAAATTTAATCCTCTCTGGATCAAGGAGCAATCCTGCTTGCAGTTAGTAAAAGATACTTGGAAGCAACCAGTTAATGTCTCTGCGTTCTTTGTTTGGGAGGAAAAACTCAGGAGAGTGATGGCTGCTTTAAACGTTTGGGAAAAATATCTCCCAAATCCTACAGTGGAAAGAAAGAAGCTACAAGAATGGCTAGAGACCCATCATCTTAATTCAGAAAATGAAGAGATCACAAAGGAAATTCTCGAATAAGAGGTGGACCTCCAGCAAAAGTTGCTTAAAGCAAGCTTGGCTGAGGAAGAGTATTGGAGGATCAAATCTCGCAGGCTTTGGCTTAAGGTAGGCGATAGGAATTCATCCTTCTTCCATAAGCTAGCCCAAGCATGGAAAAACTTCAACTCCATCACCGAAATTAGGGAAGAGAACATCATCCATAGAGACACTCAAAGCATAAAAAATGTGGCTTTCCACCACTTCAAAAATATATATAGCGAAATAGAGGGACAGGGTCAAATTCCATTGACTCTAAATGAGGGTCCCATGCTCATATGTAATAGAAAGAATCAGTTCTTGGAAGCAGAAGTCACAAATAACGAAATTAAATTCGCCCTCTTCTCTATGGAGCCGGACAAGGCCCCGGGCCCAGATGGCTTTACTACCAGATTCTTACAGAACTATTGGCAGATAGTCCAAAAAGACTTGTGCAAAATGGTCCGGAAGTCTCAAACCTGTCAGAAAATAGGGGGAAGCACTAACTCGGCTTTCTTGGCTCTTATCCCCAAGGAAAGAGGTGAAAATTCCTTCTCCAGATTTCACCATATATCCCTTTGCAATATAGGCTATAAACTGATAACAAAAGTGATCGCGAACAGATTGAAAACAATTCTCTCGGACATTATCCCAAAGAACCAGGCGGGCTTCATTCAGGGAAGACAAATTGTGGACAACTATATACTGGTTCAAGAGGTGATTCACTCAAGCTTGGCCCCGAAACAGAAAGGAATGGTTGTCAAACTCAGTCTTGAAAGTGCCTTTGACAGGGTGAGGCATAGATTCTTGCTGGAGGTCCTTCACAAATTCAGATTTGGGCATAAGTTTATCAAATGGATCAAGGCTTGCATTAGTGAGCCATGGATTGCCCCACTGGTGAACGGGAGAGCCACAGACTTTTTCAAAGCCTCAAGAGGGCTGAGGCAAGGGTGCCCTCTCTCCCCCTTGCTCTCTGTCCTCCAAGCCTCATTTTTAAGCTTCCTCTTGAATAGAAAATAGTCAGAGCAAGAAATAATGGGAATAAACATTGCAAGAGGAGTAAAAAGCATAAATCATGCACTGTTCGCAGATGACTCTCTGTTGCTGGGTGCCGCCTCATTGGTCTTGGCTAATCAATTTAAAGAGGTAGTGGACGACTACTGTGCAGACTCAAGAAGCAAGCTCAACAAAGGGAAATGCCATGTCTTCTGCTGGAATATCTCCGTCAGATCGATCCAAGCCATTTCTAATTGTTGTGGTTTCGCAGCCACCTCTACTTGGACTTCATTCAAGTACCTGGGGCTCGCTGTCTTTCAAAAAAGGGCTCTCAGCAGAGAATGGATGCCACTATTGGAAAAATTCAAAGCCAAAATTCAGTCCTAGGGATATAACTGGCTCAACCTAGCAGTTAAGACAGTACTGATAAAATCAGTTTTGAACAGTCTACCCATTTTTTAGGCAACAGTGATGATGGCTCCCATGAGCATAACGAGGAAGATGGAGGCTTGCATAAAAAAAAAATTCTGGAAAGGTGGCAAAGCCAAGGAGAAGAAAATCCCCTTATTAAGATGGAATACAATCTCTCTTCCCAGAATTGAAGGCTGTTTAAATTTTAAAAATCTCAGCAATCAAAATACAGCCATGGGTGCTAAATTGGTTTGGAGGATCATTGCTCCAAAACCGGGTTGGGCACAGCGTGCACTGTGGAAGAAATATTACGGAGGGCAGAGAACACGTTTTCTGAATAATTCAAAGGCAATTGAAGGTTCGATGATCCATAAATTATGTGAAAAATCCGCAGCCCTTATCAAACATCACGCACATTGGATCCCAGGGAATGGTCAGCGCATCCACATTTGGGATCATAGCATCATGGGTAGTGAACTGATTGCTGAAGACAGATCCTTAGCTGCTCTGAAATATTGAATGAACGCTGAAGGTATTAAAACTCTATGAGATTTATCCCTCTGGGATAATGACGATTGGTGGCGTTGGAAGCACCTAGAGGTGCCACCGAATCTTGCTAATGAATACGATGTCTTTATTTCCCATCTGAAAGGCAAAGCCCCAATGCATAGAAGGAAAGCAGATAGCCGAGGTTGGGGTCTGATCCCTGGTAAATATACTGTTTCACAGGGTTATTTCCAACTGTCCCGATTTCCTAAAGCACCGCTCGATCCAAGGCCTTGGCAGGGGATTTGGTCTTCATCAACGCTGCTCAAAGTTGACACCTTCTGTTGGATACTATGTCACCACAGAATTCTGACAGAAGGTATGCTCAGGAAAAGAGGATACTTAGGGCCATCTCACTTCTCGTTGTGCGAGGAACAAGAGGAAAATGCCCCCCACATGATGTTGTCCTGTAAATTCGTTGTAGATTTATGGAATGCGGCTTTAGACCCATGGAGCATGAATTTTGGCCCTTTCAGTCACTGTTTAGAACTGTTCTCTAATTGGAAGCGAATGTATCCTGGTGGCACTGTTCAGAACTCCCAAATCAAAGATGCATTGCTAGCCCTGCCCAAGTTAATCTGCTGGCATATCTGGTTGGAAAGAAAACAAAGGAATTTTAAGGGCAAGAAGAGCGCTACTAAGATAATCTGGGTAAAAATTAAAAGTCACCTCAAATATTGCATGGGAGACCAGATTAATATGAAGGACCTCACTGAACAAGAAATAGTCTAGGGTGCCTCCATGGATCTTCAATTCTTAGATAATGTAAAGACCCCCTCTCCCCCCTTAAAACCTTGGAAAATCCGCCTTAATGACACAAAATTTGCTTAATTCTGCACCAAAAAGGCGAGGAAAGCTCTCTTTTTTGACGGTGTAGCTAAAGGAAATCCTGGCAACTCTGGAGCTGGTGGTGTTATTAAAAGTGCAGAGGGTATAATAGAAGCTAGATATGCTTGGGGAGTGGGCATCAACACCAGCATTCAAGCTGAAGCTCTAGCTCTCCTCCAGGGACTCAAGGTGCTTAAGGATTTGGGAATCAAAGATGCAGTAGTTTTTGGGGATTCTCAGACTATTATAAATGTCATTGTGGACAACTCCTCTCCCTCAGATTTAAGACTATCTAGATTGCTGAGCAGAATTAACTCCCTTACATACTCCTTCCAGAAGTTGGAATTTCTTCACATAAAGAGGGATAATAACAAAGAAGCAGATGTCTAAGCCAATAAAGCAGTTCTCCTCCCTATCGGGAATTATAAAAGAGACAGAGAAGAAGGTTGGGATCCCATCCCCTAGCTGCCCGATAAGAATGTTTTACTCTCTACTTTTGAAGCAGTTTGTTTGCATCTTTAAATTAGGACAGAAAGAGAATTATGCAAGAAGTACAGAATGTAAAATTTGCAAGATCATTAGGAGTATAGTTATATGGTTCCTGGATGAGGCGAAATCTGAGCCCTTCCTTCCATTTTGTAATCTGAATTGAGGCATTTCAGCCAAGAAGTAATATATCAGCCTAACCGTTCCTGTTAAAAAAAAAATAAAAAATTATAAACAATAATTCTTATTGGTAATCGTAATATTTCATATTAAAATAAATTTCAATAACAATTATTTTTTTTAATTTTAATTTTAATTTAATTTATTTTTTATTATTTATTTATTTATTTATTTTTATTTTTTTCCTTTGGAAAATATTCTCAAGTTATTTCATTAACATAATGATATAACTTACATTTTTTGCATTCATGTTGATGTATGTATTAGTTCATATACATGCCACTCATAGACTAAATATAACCAGACAAAATATGCATGTTATCAGTAAATAAGCCTAAGCTTCTTGTCTACATATTTCAAGGTGAACCTTCAAAATCTCTTTACATTATTCCATGTGAGACCACAGTGAACAAAAAAAAAATACATATACATTTGGAGCCCTTTGGACCCTGAATGTCTCAAAAAATCAAAAAAAACATTTTTGCCAAAAAGAGGAGTCTATTATGATGACTAAGAGGCTACATCCAAAATGACACTTGAAATTGATCCATGAAGGGTTTGTCAAGGAATTCACAGAACTATCCATTTATGGATTCCCATAAGTGCCACTACCCAAAATCGAAGTGAATGCCTTCCTTCGTAATTACAGTGCACAGTTAGGGGCGGTAATTAGGGTTTTTCCAACAACTGTTTTTTTTCAACTTCCTTCCCGTGGAATTTACAAGATCTGCTGATACTTAAATCATTTATTATTTTCAAAATAAAAATATTATTCAATTCAAACAGATAATAACACCAATTATTCAGTTTGTTCTTATTGCGCTAAATAAAATATTTATAGCTTTCTGGGGACATTACATCTCCCCCTCTTGAAATCAAACATCATCGCGATGTTTCTTGGCTACAAATAGTCCTCGATAACTTTCTCTAATGAGTTGTTCATCCTCCCAGGTGGCCTCATCTGGCCCAAAGTGTTGCCATTGCACTTTAACCTGGGTGATGGCTCTTTTACGCATCGTTACTTCTCTCCGATCTAGTATATTCAGTGGCTCAAACAAGATTTCTCCTTCTGGCTTGCCTTGTAACACACAATAATTTAAGTCAGTTTCTCCTTAGTCAACAAAATTGATTAGTCTATCTAGGATACTTTCTTACCTGTATGTCCTAACAACTCATTACGTGTTTAGGATCATAAAAGTATTTTTTTAATACGGGCACATGGAAGACATTGTGGACCCGAATATGACTCGTTAGAGCGAGCTGGTATGCCACCAGACCAACTCTCGCTAAGATCTGAAAAGGTATGCAAAATTGGGGTGCTAGCTTGGTGCTCCCACTCCATTATAGAGTGCTCTTTCTAGCATGAATCCTCACATACACATGATCTCCTACTTGGTATTCCTTAAAATTTCTCTTTCGGTTGGCGAAATTCTTTTGCCTATCTTGGGTTGCTTTTAAATTGGATCCTACCTTCTTGACCATTTCCTCCATTTCTTTAAGCATTTCAAGGCCTGGCATCAGCCTGTCCTCTGATCCCCCCCAGCTTGAGGTTGTGCGACATTTCTTTCTGTACAACACTTCAAATGGGCTCATTTGTAGGGATGTATGATAGCCATTGTTGTACGTGTACTCGACCAAGTGCAGGTAATCTTCCCACTTGGATGGTTGTTGCATTACATATGATATTAACATATCTTCTACAACCTGATTCACCCGTTCTGTTTGTCCATCGGTCTGAGGGTGATAAGTGATACTGAAATTCAGTTGAGTTCCCAATTCCCCAAATAGAGTTCTCCAAAAGACCGATGTAAATTTTACGTCACGATAAGATAATATAGTTTTCGGTAACCCGTGCAACCTAAAAATATTTTGCATAAAGATATGGGAAATATGCATTGCTCTATAAGTAGATTGTACTGGTATAAAATGAGCTAATTTTCTTAACTTGTCCACCACCACCATGATGGAATTGTTGTCTCCTTTTGACTTGGGTAATCCTATTATGAAGTCCATAGAGATGGTTTCCCATTTCAACTCTGCAATTGGTAGTGGATGTAATAACCCAACAGGGTGCTGGTGTTCTGGCTTAACTTGTTGGCATTCTAAGCAACGTGTCAAATATTCTGCTACATCATTTTTCATCCCCGGCCAATAATATTCCTTATGGAGTGCAGTAATCATCTTTTGATACCCAGGGTGTCCAGCATAATGATTTTATGAAATTCATCTAAAATCAAGCTTTTAATGTTATTTTAGTTGGGCACATACAACCCTTTTTTATAATTCAGCATGCCAGCTGCATCCATAGCATATCCTTATTGATTTTCTTGTTGGTTGGATTTTGAACTTGTTGTCCTATTTTCTGATATCTTGAATCTTGTTTTGCTACTTTTTTAATCATTTCATTGAAGGTACTTCGCCCCTCGCTGCAAGAATTCTTTTAGAGACATTGTACTTTTTGAATTAAAGTGTCTGCCACCCAGTTCTCTTTCCCTTTCAAATGCTTAATCTCGAAGTCAAAACCACTTAGGAAATCTACCCACTGTGCCTGCCTAGCATTTAAGGTAGGCTGACTAAAATAATTAGTCAAGTTGTGATGGTCCATCAATAATAGAATCCTTTTACCCATCACGTAATAGAACCATATTTTTAAGGCGTGAATAACAACTGCCAACTCCAGATTGTAAGTGAATATTTCTGGTCATGTTCTTCTAATTTTCTAGACTCATAGGAAATTACCTTTCCTTCTTGCATCAGTACTCCTCCTACCCCTTCCTTACTCAAATCTGTGCACACCACATAGTCCTTACCTAGATCAGCCATGCTTAGTATAGGCACGGTGGTGAGCCGATGCTTGAGTTATTCAAAACTCTTTTGGAATTCTATGGTCCATTTAAACATTTTCCCCTTTTTCTGCAAAGAAGTGATAGGGTAAGCGACTCTCGAAAATCCTTCCACGAACCGCCTGTAGTAACCAGCTAATCCCATGAAGGATCTTATGTCCATTACGTCCTTTGGCACTGGCCATTCCATTATGGTCCTTATCTTTTCGGGATCCACAACGATCCCATATTTAGTGATTATATGTCTCAAGTACTGAATTTGTTCCTTAAAGAAGCCGCACTTGCTGTATTTGGAGTATAATTGGTGTTCTCAGAGAGTTTGCAATACCAATTTGAGGTGCTCCTTTTGTTCCTCCATATTATAGAATATATCAGTATATCGTCAATAAAAATTAACACAAACTTGTATAAGTACTGATGAAATATGTTGTTCATTAAGCACATAAAGGTTGCGGGGGCATTGGTTAACCCAAAGGGTAACACCACAAACTTGTAGTGTCCATATAGAGTTCTAAAAGTAGTTTTGGCTATGTCTTCCTCTTTAATTTTGATTTGGTGGTATCCTGATCGTAAGTCAACTTTTGAGAATATCGTTGCCCCTTTAACCTGATCAAAAAGTTCATCAATACAGGGTAAAGGGTATTTATTCTTAATTGTCAATTTCTTCAACTGACGATAGTTCATACACATACAAGGGGCCCCATCCTTCTTTTCAACAAACAACATAGGAGCTCCCGAGGGTGACACACTGGGGTGGATGTAATTTTTATCCAACAGCTCTTGCAACTGCATTTTCAATTCTGTTAATTCTAGTGTGCTCATTCGATAAGGAGCTCGGGATACTGGGGCTGCCCCACGCACTAATTGGATAGTGAAGTCTATGTCTCTTGGGTGGTAATCCTGGTATCTCTTTCGAGAACACATTTGAAAATTTTCGTATCACTGGGATACTTTCCAATGTGGTAGTCTTGTCTTTTGAGTTGGAATAACCCACTTGGATGGCATAAATCTGACATCCTTTCCTGATACATTTTGCCAACGGAGAGGCGGTTATTGGGCAAATCTACACTGGCCTCATAATACCTTGCATCTCTTACTTTTCTCCAAGCTCATCCCTGTAGCAAGTAGTTTTTGTTTTATAGTTTATAATGGACCAACGTCTTTCCAACCAGTCCATGCCTATGAACACATCATATGATCCAAGGGGAAGTACGTTTAGCTCTACCATCACCGAATGACCTGCTATCTTCAAGGGGCAGTTATTGAACTCAGCTATCACACGTCAATTTACCCCTATTGCGAGCTGTACTAGCCATGGGTCTTTAAACTTAACGGTTTGTAACTTACATTGTTCCACAACCTTAGGACTAACATAGCTTAATGTAGCTCCAGGATCAATTAAAATAGTTATAGTATAATCAAAGATCCTACCTTAAAACTCCACCACAGTTGGCTGGTATTATGCTTGACGATATTCTAGAGTGGCATTAATTCTCGGTAAACTCCAGCCCACATCACCAACCGTAGATGCTTCATGAATCTGCGAAACATGTTCAGTACCCTTTCGATGAGGACAATTTTTAACATAATGAGGCCCTCCACATCCCCAACGTTGTACTGGAGGCCTTGTTGTCCCTTCATTGTCAATTTTTCCAAATTGTTCACTAATTCTGGATTCAATGGGTGGCTTCAATCTAAGCGGGTTCTTATGTAGATTTCTATTGTTTTTCCCTTTGGAAAATGCTTTGTTAACACCTCTATGATTTCCTTTAGTGTTCCCAACCATCTTATTACCTCTCTTGTCAACCCACCTCTTTCCTAGAATTTCTCCCTTCTGCTTACTTTGTTGATAACATATCCTGGCCTTTCGCATCACCTCATCCATCATTTTTGGGCTGTCAAACTCAATTCTTCCCCTCATCCCCAAGGGTAAACAACTGACGAACTGTTGTACCTTAGCTTCTCCTCTCATATGCAGGAAACATAACAAAGTAACGAGGTAAATTGGGGGATAAACTCATCCATTGTTTGTTGTCCAAGTCGCAGGTCATGGAAATCCCTTGCTTTTTCATCATAAAATCATTCAGTCAAGTATCTTTCCTTGAAATATTTTTGAAAATTTTCCCAAGTCATATTTTGTTCACTTACCCCTCATACATTCTTGACCTCTTCCCACCACAGGGTGGCCTTTCCTTACAATTGGAAAATGGCCAACCACACCTTGAGATTGTGATCGTATTCGTACAATTGAAAATATTTGTTCATGTTAATCAACCAAGCCTCGGCTACCTCGTCCAGCTCTCCATTGAAGTGTGGTGCTTTTATTTTCCGGAACTCCCCTTGTAATTCTATTCATTTCCTTTTCGATGTCGAGTGCTCGGAGGCATTATCTGACTTTTCCTCTCGATTCTCTTCCCTTCCTTTTAACGCTTCCTGATCCATGTGGTAGCCTTGTTCTTCTGACACTCATAGCTGCTGAGGGCTGGGGTTTGGCGGGTGCTGATTCTGCTTGTCAGACAGGCTTTTCATGACTTTTTCCTATTCCATAGTTAATCTTGCATTGTCCTGCTGCAGGCCAACCATCTGATTGTTTAATTACTAAACTATCTCCAATATCACAAGATTAGTGTTGCGGGCCTCCTCTCGTAGCTGCACCCATTTCTCAGGATTAGTTTCAGGGCCTGTTGCAGGTCCCTGACCCGTCACAATCCTGTGTGGAACACTGTCTGTTCTCCTCATAATCTGCCATCCTCTGTTTCCTGAGCTTACCATAGGTAAAAACAAAAGGTTAACATAATACCTTTTTTTTTTTTGAAAAAAAAATAACACATGATCTGTTTATTCCCATTTAATATATTTGAAAGAGGCCACAATTTTGTAACCTCGTCTTTGATACCACTTGTAATGACTCCTCCACATTACATATACAAATAATAATAAAAATTATATTGCAAGGTTTGCATCATTACGCTCCTAATTTCGAGTTGATATAGCAATGTACTTTTCTATTAATGAGTTAGTTACCATCATATCCATGATATCAGATCTCTGATTAAAGGTCTGGTTGACATCCTTAATTTTGGTTTAAGTGTTCATGTTGAGGTGGACTATATTAAATGTTTTCTGTGCCACGCGGCTTCCAACCATCCTCCTACCGTTCCACGCTCATACTACCTCAGTCACATGGCTTACTAAACTACATCTTATTGATATGGTTTTGATGTTTATCCTGTTATTAATTCCCCTGCTCCATCCTAGTACGTGGCATGGGCAAGCCGTCCTGCCACGATTGCACAACTCGGGACTCCCGTCTCATTGGCGGTGTAGAGCTTGGTTCACAAATTGACGGTTGGACTACTTCTGGGGTTATTCACTTCTCCGGTTTGCGAAGACAGTGTTTCATTTCTCTGCATCCTTCCTCGGAGCCTGCTCTGGTTCCACATCTCCTCTTGCAGACCTGTTCAACCTGTCGAATGAGAACTACTATATGGGAAGAATTCGCAGACACAGGGTCATGGTCTGCTTTCTGGCGGTTATTCATTGGGTGAGCTAAATTCCCAAAGAAATCTCTGTTATAATTCCTTTGCAGTTGATGTATATCCTGAAATTTTGTTGCCTTGTTTCTAATAGGCATTTGTGGTTTGGTTTGACTTGTAGGAAGCTCGACTCCTAGTTCAAGGTTCTCCGCTTTTCTCGAGGGAGAGATTCTTCTCAATTTTTGTCGCTGAGAGATTCTACGTAAGATTCCACTCCGGCATGGTGCTTGTTTGCCTGAAGGGAAACACCCCTAGACTGCTTGTGGCTAGAGCCTTGACTTTCTGAGAATTAAGCTTTTCATAACTGTTGAAAATTACTGTAGTCACTGCATGGTTAAGGGTTTAAGGTTTTAAGTGTGACAGGCAAAATACCCATCGCTGTTCTGAGAGGTTTACTTGTACATTTCCCCGATATGAAATGAGGGTTTTTCTACCAGCTATGTGATCTAGGTGGATATTGGTGGCCACCTGCCAAGTCCACTTGGACCCCCACCATTGTCTTTCTCAGCAGTTTCAGTTTCCTTAATTGTAGCACAACTTACTATTTTTAGCAGTTTTTCGGGTCCTGAACTTCCGGAGCCGTTTTGAGGCCCTAAACGAGGTTTTTTGGGGAATCTGGGAGCAACATCGGTCCATGCAATGGACCGATGTTGCCCATTCCAAAAATGATAGTGCTCAGATAGATATTTCTAATGAGCTATTGTACGCGTCAAACGGAGATCATATGCCAAAGTTACGACCCCGGGAAGTTGATGTACCAACTTACCCCCAAACGGGGCCCACAGTTTGGCGTTTCATCTGATAGGGTTAGGTTTTGGAATGTTAAGGGTTTTCCATTGTTTTCTCAACAATAAATAGGCCTTCGAGCCTCATTGTAACACAGTTCAGAGACATGTAGCCATCACATCTCTTCTCAGAGATAAGCTACCATCGCCCTAGCTAGTTTATTTCCATTTCTGATTGTAAGCATATTTCAGTATTGTCCATTAATGAAATGAAGTATTATTTCCACTGCATATTTGTGTATATGGTTATCTCTGTAATCTGTTGCGTTCTTGTTTAAATCCGGATCACTATGGGTCCTGAGTTTACGGCAGCACCGATATTGTTTATATGTTAATTTCTATGTTTATCATGGGGGTTTACATTTGTCATAACTAAGATATGTTGCCCAAGTTTTATTCTAGTTTCTTGGGCTTGTAGCCAAAACATTCCTCTATGTAACTGATTCCATTTTTCTCAGGTTCTATATCAATGTCTGGTTTGATGATATCAATGTATGGTTTAATGTGTAAAAACTTATGAATTATAAGGAAGCAATTTTCGTTTGGGTTTATGTTTTAATTGTTTGTGATGTGGCTTCTCGAATTCACACATGCTGATTTGTTCTTACGTTTCTAGTTCTGTTTGTCCGACCAGAGCTCGCTGTGGGAAACTCGATTTAGATTTTTCTTTTAAAATACATATTGTTTATTCGTTTATGTGTCGAAGTTGCTTGGCATTGTGTCTTGCATTGTTATGATGTAATTATTTCCCTGTTCTGATTAATGTAGAGATTTAGTTAACTCATTCGTTGGTTCAATCAAAATTAATGGCAAGGGGTTTCAATACCTCGTAGGGTTTAGGAAGACCAGGTAGGATTTGGAATTGTTAATTGATAGTCCATTCTCCGAAATCTAGTCAGGTCCGCCTTAGGGTTTCTATCCCTAAACCCTTGCTTTAACGACCTCTTCTATGCTTGTTCTCTTTGAAATAACGGAAGCTCCAGTTCTTATTATTTTCCTAAATTATATAAAGTTTCACACAATCGAAGAAGATTAACTCCCAATTCCTTCTGCAGTATTGTACAATAAATTCTTTCTTTTTCTTCTTGTATTTAAGACTGGTACAGAGTTGAAACTCTACAATAATCCTATATCAGTCAATTTTTCTCTACATTTAAAAATACATCTCCAGATTCTGTTTACTCCATTTCTACGATAGTCATTCTTCATGTGTTAATAGAATTGTAAAGATTATATTTATGCAAATAGTATATTCCAGTTTTTCAGGAGAATGCCTTGTTTCTCACAATTACAGTTTACTAGTTTATCTGTAAAGATCACTATATTTAAGTTTTCCTATTATTAGTAAATAAAATGCAACTGAAACCTACTATTAACTTTTTCAACTATCACCTTAGCATTAGGCCTCTACCCATTTTAATTCACAATAGAAGGCACCTAATTTAGTTTGGTGCAACAGTATAATTTTCCGAAGGTACCTCATACCTGAGTTACTTTTAAGTAAGGAACTCCAATGGTAGAGGTCACCTCTGGGTTCCAATGCTAGTCAATCCTCTTGTGTGTGAGATTGTCTTTCGAGACCAAATCTTCCCCCTAGCTTGCTCACAAGACCTTCTGTCTTCTTCAAGTTGCTCGCACTTAGAGCTCATGCTATCTGGTCATCACTAGATGTAGCAAGTTTTCCCTTTACTATTTGTCATTACAACAAAATTTTTCCTCCCCCCCCCTACTTCCTTTTCTTTGGAAGCCTTGCACAGTTAGTGGAGATAGTTAGGTTTTTTCGAGCCACTATTTTTTGTCAACTTCCTTCCCTCAGAAGTTACAAGATCTACTAATACTTAAATCATTTCTTATTTTCAAAATAACAATATTATTCAATTCAAATAGATAATAACACCAATTATTCATTTTGTTCTTACTGTGGTAAATAAAATATTTACAGGTTTCTGGGGCATTACAACGGTCTACAAAAGTAGTGTGAAACCCTGCCCTGACTAGGGAACGCTGGTCATAATTATCTTGAGAATAGATATCCTACAATTTAAAAGTTGAAAACTATGAAGTCAGTTGCCGAACTCTCTTGCGACATCTCTCGCAATGTCTTTATTTTCATTTTTTCATTTTTTTATCTTTTTACTTTTTTACTCCAAAAATAGTGAATCATCCCCATGGTTGACATCAACATATTGAATCCTATTAATCCCATTAGTTCTTATAAAGCTACATTTTGTTATAAATTTTCGTTTTGAAATCCATTTTTACCTCAAAATTTCTCTAATATATATTGTTCTCAATAAACAAATCTTCATCAAATGCTATTTGAAAAGTGGCAGTTTAGGCCCTCTTTACACACATAACATTCAAGTAGACAGAGTCTAAACATAATAAGAAATACCAAGTTTTCAGTAGGAATGGAATCCTAAAGAATCTTGTTTTTCAATGTAAGGAAGCACACATTAAATCTTTTATCATTTCCTTACTTTCCATCTTCACATTAGATAGCTCAATGACTAATACCTGTGGAGTTTTGTAGTCCCCAAAATTTTCTAAGAAGGAAATTTCAAATTATGCCCGAGACTTAATACTTTGAGGGGGTTGTATAAATATCCTGTTGTAACTTTTTCCTCCAAAGTTTATGGAAATAACCTATAGACAACATCTCCGTGGTGCACACTCTTCTCCCTAATGGCTAGCATAAAATTCTTTATGTGATCTTTTGTTGAGTGTTTAGAGTTTGAGTCAAATTTAGGGAGGAATTTGTGAGGGATATTTGGTAACATTTGTTGCACACCAAAAACAACCATGATATCTTGTTTGGGCCATGGAGCAGCAAGGTTATTTCCCTGCTAATTAGCCATATGTGGAGAATTCTAAGAATTAAGTGAATCAGTCAATGAAGAGACTTCTTCACTAGAGGAATCCTTAGTTAAAGAAGATGGGGATGATCTAGGTGGAGAAGGAGGTGAACCTAACCCCCTTAAAGAGAAGGTTGGATAGATTCACTAGTAGGTGGTTAAAAAATGATTGATTGAGGTCAATTCTAACAGGGGATATCATATTATATGTCATTAGGGGTAATCACAGTCTGCGAAATGCTTGAGTGTAATGTAGCTTCTTCCTACTGGTGATCAATAGGTGTAATGAAACATTGGGACAAATGTCTTTGAATAGACCTCAATCATTCCAATCTAACTTGATTTCTTGAGAGAACTTATGATCTTTGGAGTCACTTAAAAATTTCAGATCGAATTTGAGAATGGATTGAATTTGTGGGTTCATTGGTTGTGTGTTTAGGAATATGCTGAGGTTGAGAACTAGAGGCAGCTTGAACAATAATAGGGTTTGAGTGACTTCTACTGACACCAGTAGAGTGAACAATTTTCCTTTTATGATTACCCTTAGCCACTAAAGTTGGATTTCTCTCATAGAGCCATTTGTTGACAGGCCTCTTAGACCATATGTCAATAAGGGGAAGTGGCTTGGATTGAAGTTCTTAACATAGCCTAAGTAGTTTGAATAATCATTGTAGATGGGTTTAAAATTATCCTAAAGTTATATATGTATGTACACCTAAAGCTAATGTTTCGTGTTACTATACCTAATACACAAGTTAAGTAATTAATATGAATTAATACAATAATACAGTTAGTAATTAATGTAAAATACTAAATTACAATAAATAATATAAAAATTGTACAAGAAATATGATACAGAAGGAATGAAACAAGTGATAATAATAAAGCATAATATTTTGCTTGTATAAAACTGAATATTCAAAATACTACCTAAATAACTAAATTTAAAAAATATATAAAATTATAATGTAAATCTTTGTAACTCTTAATATGAAACTTTGTAAACTACACATGGGTTCATCCTTAAAAAAACACAAAATCATCTAAACTTGCTTTCAAATTTCACATCAACAACAAATTCAATGCATATATATGTAATCACCTAAAACTAACTAGGCCAAGCCAAAATTTAAGTAACCTTAACAATTTATATGAAATTGTAAGTCTTTTAGCACTTATAGGGCAAAACAATTTAGCAAACAATCCATAAGAGACTATATAAACACATAAATTATTACAATGAAACTATTAGTCCCACTTGATACATAAAGCACTTACTACAATGACCTAAATTCTAAAACTTCTTTCTGAAAATTTAGACCTAAGTAATGGACAAATCAACATTATCATTTCAGACTTTTGACATAAAAAAGTATCATGGAATAAATATATAAACATGACTAACACAATAAAGAAAGATGCAATCAATCAATGTTGATTTAAAAATCAATGTCATGCAAATAACAACATTATTTCTTCATAATTTCCCTAAAACATAGTTATAATAAACTAAATAGGTAACAATGGATCTCAAATATGATATATATAATTAAGCATTGAATTGTTGAATTTGTTGAAATAGTGACACAACTTAAGGTAAGTTATGATAAGTTCCACAGAGAGTAAGACATAATTAACATCCTTCCCACCAATCTTTCAAAAAATTGATGGTTTATATCAATAAGCCCTAGACCCTCTAAATCTCAATCCTAGAAAATAAAAACAATGTTTCCAAAAGTTAATCGTCAACCCAAGTTATAAAACAAAATAACAAAAGTTTAAAATAAACAAAATATTAGAAAAGAGGCCATTTCATTTAAAAATGGGAGGGGAATCCCTTGGTGGCTATCCAAAATGCTATGATAAAACATGCATCAGTGCTTCAAGATGTATTTCCAAATTGGCAGATTCTTTGCTTCAAGATGTATTTCCAAATTGGCAGATTCTTTGTAACAATGTAAAAAAAGGAGATATTATTTGTAAGAATGTAGAAAAGAACAATATACGTGGCACATCAGATCTAGGTTTTCAGAAAGATATATGGAATATCTTCATTCAATCAATATTCCAATCCCACTGCAACCTTCATATCATAAGTATTTTGTGGCAAGATTGGAGAAAAGAAACGAAATATCCAACAACAATTTAGAGTGAAAACAAAATATCCAAAACAATGATTCATCTCATCGATTTTAATAATTTACGCATTAGAAACCACATCTACTCAAAACCGGTTGCCTCATAACCAGCTACTAAGAACTAGGGGAACTGTAATCTGTCAAAATGGCAAAAGCCCTCGCTTCCTTGCCCTATGCAGAAGCCCTAGTATATACCTAACAGACACGCCCTAGCTCTGTTATTATCTAACCGTAACGAACGCCTGCTTATCCTCCTGCTTATATTTGTACACAGGTTTTGAATAGCCGCAAAGGATTCAGGTAAGTAACATTCAATGGTGTCCAGAATGTATTTCGTCTTATGGTAACCATCGCATCTCTGATCCAGAACATAATTCTTGGCAGACTCTGGGTCGTGGCACCAATACAAAATCTCCCGCAGTGCTTGATAGATGGGGTCTACAAAAATAGTGTGAAACCCTGCCCGGGCTAGGGAACGCGCGTCAGAATTATCTTGAGAATAGATATGCTCCAATTGAAAGCTTGCAAACTGTGAAGCCAGTTGCCGAACTCTATTGCGGTATCTCTTCAGCGAGGGTTTATCCACTCCACAGTTACCTTTCACCTGCATAACATACAACGAACGCCATTAAAGAAAACAATTTCCCCTTAGAATTCAATGAGAATATATTAGTTCTAAAGCCAAAAAGAGAGTACAGGACTTGTTACCTGGTGGATAAGGAGCTCACAGTGTCCAAGGGCGGTGATGTGGGTGATGCCGTGCCAGAGAGCATGTTGAAGACCAGCAATTAGGGCTTTGTAATGAGCAGCATTGCTGGTTAGTGCGAAACAATCATTTACATATGTGCTGAACTTCTCCAAAACAGTGCCATCGCCATCATTAGATAGGAGGAAGCCAATGCTTCCATGACCAGGGTTTGGTCTGCACGATCCAGCAAAGCGGAGGGTGGCATGAAATTCATATAGAACGAAAGCGAACCATGCTGTTGCCATTTCTATTTCTTTTCTGTGAAAGTGTGTTGTTCTTATAATGTGACCGGGGACAAGCTCACCTGGATGTGGTCCGTAGCTCAAGGTTGTAAGAAGTCGCGTGTTTGAAAAGTTAACCGTAAAAGTATTTTACGTTTGCCACGTGGATGGATCATCCAATGCCTGCTGCGGTTGGGGTCAGGCCTTATTTCGTCGAAGTGGTGGGGGCTCTTATTTATATTTAAACGCGGTGTGGTGGGGCTCTTATGTATATTTTTAAAGCGATAACTTAAGTCATAATTAATATGTTAGTATTATGGTTTTATATTTTAAACAAAATATAATATAATATAACTTTAAAGTATATATATATATACTATAATATATACTATATAACTCCACGTCCTCCCTTCACATATAATAACGGAACATCAAATTAAACGGATGAAATTAAATATTCAATTGAAATTCATATACAAAATATAAATGAAATTAAATTTGATTTCCTTTTTATATTTTTAGAAGTGTAACTCTTTTTGAAATTGAAAATATATTTATCTTGTTTTTTTTTTGTAGATTATGAGTTATTTTATTTTAATAATTTTATTTTGACTAAGTCAAAATGTTAAAGATTACATCTTTACCATACTAGGATCAAATGCTTACTTAGGAGTTAAGCTTACTTCTGAGCTTTAAATATAAATGAAATTTTTAATTAAAAATGGACCTTGTGAGAGGAAATCTTGGATAAAATATAATATTATAGTTGTATATACTTTGTTTACTTTTAAATTTCAAATATAAAGAAAAATTACAATAAAAAGTGGTTAAGGGAAATATTTGGAAAAATATAATATTATAGTACTATATTTTACCTAATATAAATATTAGATAAAATGAAATAATTATATTTTCTTAATATTTCTAGGAGCTCCTCTCCCCACCCTATCTCACATTCATATTTAAGCTTATTCATTTCTAAACATACCATCCTACATCTATCAAAGTTTTATTTCTATAGCACATTATTACACGTAAATGAGGAGAATATATTGCATATATTATATTAAAGTAATTATCAAACAAGCCATTAGAATGAGGAACGAACCATTGTAATTTACTTTGTCCAATCCAATTTAACCTTACACTTCTTAAAAACATCTTAGTGAATAACCTAATAGCCTGCAAGCAGATCTAAATCTTCTACCCATATATACATATTATGTATTCATCCATTCAACCATAGAAACAAAACATAGAAATGCCAAGAATGATTGCATACCCATAAAAATATTCCTGAATCCCCTATAGCCTCCAAGAAGATCTAAATTTTCCACCCATATATACATATTATGTATCATCAATTCAATGAGAGAAACAAAACATAGAAATGCCAAGTATGATTGCATATCCATTAAAATATTCGTGAGCCTCAAGGAAGATCTAAATATTCTAGCCATATATTCACATTATGTATTCATCCAAATGCCAAGTATGATTGCATATCCATAAAAGTATTTTCATTTACACAGCATGGATTCAACACCATCATTTTCTACAACGATAGAAATATGATTACATATCCATAAAAGTATTAAGATCTAAATATTCTAGCCATATATTCACATTATGTATTCATCCAAATGCCAAGTATGATTGCATATCCATAAAAATATTTTACATTTGCACAGCATGGATTCAACACCATCATTTTATAGAACGATAGAAATATGATTATATATCCATAAAAATATTTTACATTTACACGCAACATGGATTCAACACCATCATTTTCTACAATGATAGAAACAAAACATAGAAATGCCAAGTATGATTGCATATCCATAAAAATATTCCTGAATTTACACGCAACATGGATTCAACGCCATCATTTTCTACAATGATAGAAACAAAACATAGAAATGCCAAGTATGATTCATATCCATAAAAAATTCCTGAATCACCTAATAGCTTCGAGGAAGATCTAAATATTCTAGCCATATATACACATTATGTATTCATCCAAATGGCAGGCATGATAACATGCCCATAAAATATTACTGAATCACCTAATAGCCTCGAGGAAGATCTAAATATTCTATCCATATATACACATTATGTATTCATCCAAATGCCAAGTGTGATTGCATATAGATAATAATATTTTACATTTACATGCAACATGGATTCAATGCTATCATTTTCTACAACGATAGAAACAAAATACTAATAGCCTCCAGGAAGATTCCAGCCATATATACACATTATGTATTCTGTTATGCAAATGATACCCAAATACAAAATATGCGAAGAAAAGATACCCAGAACATAGAATATGCAAAGAAAAGATACCCAAAAACACATAATAGCAATGATTTTATTATTCAGAGAGCGTCAAGGAAGATCTAAGTATTCTAGCCATATATACACATTATGTATTCTGTTATGCTCTTAACCTGCAAAAAGATACCCAGAACAGAGAATAGCAATGATTTTATTATTCAGAGAGCGTCGAGGAAGATCTAAGTATTCCAGCCATATATACACATTATGTATTCTGTTATGCTCTTAACCTGCAAATGATACCCAAATACAAAATATGCTAAGAAAACATACCCATACCCAAATACAAAATATGTGAAGAAAACATACCCAGAACACAGAATATGTGAAGAAAATATACCCAGAACACAGAATAGCAATGATTTTATTATTCAGAGAGTAATGTTCACTCCCCTCTTCGAGGGGACAACCTCCAATAGAGCAGAGCTCGATTACAAAATAAGACACGATGCTCC
>APFE030375574.1:72244-129300 GCA_000404065.3 Pinus taeda | reverse complement strand
TTACAATTAATAAAATTATGGGTACTACCCGAATCAATCAACACTATTACCTTTTTCTTCTTGATATTTCCTTCTATCTTGAGAGTTTGAGGAGTGGTAATTGCTTCCAATGCATTACAAGATATGGCTGGATTCATTTCTTGATGCTCGATGTGATGTTTCACTTCTTGAACATTTTTCTTCTTGATATGTCCTTCTATATTGAGAGTTTGAGGAGTGGTAATTTCTTCCAATGCATTACAAGGTATGGTCGGATTCATTTCTTAATGCTCGATGTGATATTTCACTTCTTGAACATTTTTCTTCTTGATATGTCCTTCTATCTTGATAGTTTGAGGGGTGGTAATTCCAGCCAATGCATTACAGGATATGGTCTGATTCATTTCTTCTTTCTTGATGTGATCTTTCACTTCTTGAACCTTTTTCTTCTTGATATGTCCTTCTATCTTGAGAGTTTGAGGAGTTGTGATTTTTCTATCGGAAAAAACCTTTTTTACGAGAATAGGCGGAATGGCGAAGGTGAAATTCTACGGTTTCAGTGAGTTGCAGATAGTGTTCCTCATGGAGGGTCGCACAGGAGGGAGAGCCACTCCCTCCTTCAAGGAGGTAGTAGCTAGTAGAGGTAAGAAACCTCTAGAAAATGCTACAGGTACTTTAGAGGAGGGAAAAAAAATATGGAAGAGGAGACAGTAGGAGCCAACAATAAGGAAATCAATGGCACAAAGGACAAGGAGGTAAAAGACAAACAACAAGGAACTAAAGACAAGAAACAAAAGGGACCCTACAAACCCAAAGCTGAGTTCACACCCAGAGTTATTTTAAACGACCCTGTTCTGCAAGCACACAGGGACCACATGCGGACATATGCCATTATCTATAAGTTCATGGGACTGTGGCCCATTGAAAAATCATTACAGACATGGATCAAATATCACTGGAACCCTAAAGGGAGCATTGACCTTCATCTTGGATCAAAGGGATTCTTCACTATGGTGTTCACGAATATTGAAGACAAGGACAAAGTATTTGAAGGAGGACCCTCCTTCTATCCAGCAGCTAGACTCTACATGAGGCCATGGATGATGACTTTTGTCCCGAAACGTGAGACTTTTACTTCAGTACCAATCTGGGTAAGACTCTATTCTTTACCTCTTGATTACTGGCAAAATGAATCGTTAACAACCATAGACAATAAATTAGGTCATTTTGTCAAAGATTTTGAAGGGACAAGAAGAGGGAAATACACTTCCTTTGCTAGGATATGTGTGGAAATGGATCTATCAGGAGCTCTACCAGAGGAAGTGATCCTAGAAGTTTTTGATGAAGAATGGGTGCAAACAATAGACTGAGCATATTCCATTCAGATGTCGTAGATGTCATGAACATGGGCATCTATTTAGAGACTGTCCACTCAGTAAAGTGGTAAATAACAACAAGGCTAACACAGCAAAGGAAACAGATAGCTTCCAGAAAGTGGTGAATCAAGGAAAATGTGGCAAGGGAGGACCAAAGCAACATCAAGGTGAAGGGCTAAAGGTCAATCAAAATAAGTTCCAAGTTCTTGAGGAAGAAGAAGAGATCACAAAGGAATATCAAGAAATGGAAGAAAATAATGGGGAAAAGAGAAAAGAAGAAGAGCGTGACCAAACTCAGGAAACTGATTATCAGAAAGAAACCATGATGAGTGATACAGAACTTGAGATGGATCAGGAAATGACCTAGAGTGAAATGGACCTGGGGGACCATGAGATATAGGAGATTCTTGATAAAGAAAACCTAGATTTGGAAGGGTTCTTGATTCAGGGAACTATGGGAGGAGTGGATTTGGTACCTCAAGAAGAGCTCAATAGAATACAATAGTTGTTTTTATGGAAAACACAGGCTAATGCATTGGAGAAAGGAAAAAATATAGATAAGCAGGATAACGGAGGGGTGAAGACGATGAAAACAACTTTGAGACTAGCAACAAGAAACCCAGGTAAGAAAAGAGGCAGAAAAAATCAAAATGAACTCTTGATGGAGTGTGGAAAGCTAATGATAGATTCAAGTAAGATGAAAGATCTAGCCAGCTACTCCTTTACAAATCTTTAATTATGAAGTTCACATCTTGGAATATCAGAGTTCTAGGGAGTAAGAGAAATAAGACAATTCTTAGTAATATGATGAAACAAGAAATGCCAGACATACTCTTTATGCAAGAAATGAAATGTTTCATTCAAAAATTAAGACAAATCCATAGTAAATGGCTCAGTAGATTTGAGTTTCTAGAAGTTAAAGCAAAGGATACAGCAGGGGGAATTCTCACTGTTTGGAACCCTAAAAAAATTAGCATAATAGATGTTGAGGCTACCAGGAACTATCTATCAGTCGTTATTCAACTTATAGGAGACAGGTACACCTATCTGGTCACAAATGTTTATGGCCCTTAAAGGATAAATGACAAACTCAAGTTTCTAGACTCACTAGTGGATCTCAGGGATAGACATGCAGGAATACCATGGATCATGGGAGGGGATTTCAACATGATCAAATCTCTTTTGGAGAAAAAAGGAGGAATCAAAATTCTAAATAAAGACTCTTTAGGGTTTCAAACTTTTATAGACAATATGAACCTAGTAGATACTGAAACGAATACTGGCCTCTTTACTTGGAATAATAAAAGAGGAGGAGAGTCTCAGGTAGCCTCAAAGTTAGACAGATTCATGATCTTAGAGGATCTGATGCTAACAAATAAGGAAGTAATAGCAGAAGTTCTCCCCTTTGGAGGCTCAGATCACTGGCCGATTCAACTGGAGATCAAAGGTATGGGCATTATCAGAAATAGACCTTTCAGATTTGAAAATATCTAGCTCTCCCACCCAGATTTCTTCAACAATATTAAAGAATGGTGGTCAGAAGATTTACAAATTCAGGGAACAAGAATGTTTCTTCTTCATAAAATATTAAAGCATATCAAACTCAGACTAAAGGATTGGAACATAAATGATTTTGGCAATATTTTTGTGGAGAAAAAATCTGTTGAAAACAAAATGAAGGTTCTCAACCAAGCTTTGATCAAGGATGGATTTGATAGAGTCAAAAGTAACCAAGTGGATAAATATCATCAGGAATGGGATAATCTGTATAAACAAGAGGAAATTTTTTGGAGACAAAAGTCTAGGGTTTAATGGCTAAAAGAAGGGGAGCGTAACACGAAATTTTTTCATAGGTCCACGATGGCGAATAGAACGCACAATAGAATACCTTCAACTAAGAATGAAGAAGGGAATCTTCTAACCTCCCATGAGAATATTGAAGTTGTGTTAGTTCAGTACTTCCAAAGCATTACTCAGGAAAACAATTCAGATAGAGAACAATCCATCAGTGAGGTAACTAAAAACATACCAAAGCTGGTATCCAGAGAGGAAAATTTCAATCTAAATAGGCCAATTTTCTGAAAAGGAGATAGATGATGTCCTCAAAGAAATGCAGAATGGAAAAGCACTAGATCCAGATGGTTTTAATGTGGATTTTTTTAAAGCATGTTGGAATAGTGTTAAACAGGATATTTTGAATGTAGTGGAGGATTCCAGGTTGAATCGAACTATTTTGAAAGTGCTCAATACCTCCTTTATCTCCCTTATCCCTAAGCAAGACATGGCTCAAACACCAGATAAGTTTAGACCCATAGCTCTATGCACTGTGGTTTACAAGATAATATCCAAAGTAGTGGCTAATAGAGTTAAACCTCTGCTTCCTACCCTAGTTTCAGGGGAACAATCCGGTTATGTGGAAGGCAAACAAATTTTAGACAACATCATTCAAGCCCAAGAGGTGGTTCATTCGTTAAGTAGTAAAAGGAAAGATGGAATGATCATGCAATTATATATAGCCAAAGCTTATGATAAGGTAAATTGGACCTATATGAAGATGGTAATTATTGGTTTTGGTTTTGATCATAATTGGGTTAGGTGGGTGATGGCCTTAGTTACTTCCTCCAACTTCTCTATTTTGGTGAATGGCTCTCCCTCTAAGATTTTTAGTCCTTCCAGAGGCCTCAGATAGGGAGACCCGCTCTCTCCATTCCTTTTCATTCTCATGATGGAAGGACTTGGTAGGTCCATCAAGCATGCTAAAGTAATAGGTAAGATTAATGGCCTTCAACTAACTGAGAATGGTCAAGCTCTAACACATCAACAATTTGTAGACGATAAAATGCTACAAGGAGTCCCCACAATCAAAGAAGCTATAACATATAAAAAAATCCTGAACATCTTTGCCATGGCCACATGTATGGAAGTTAATCTCTCCAAATCAAAGATCTTTTTCTTTAATACCAATATTGCAATTCAAAGGAATATTTCTAGAATTCTTGGCTTTCAAAGGGATTCCCTTCCCTCAAAATATTTGGGAGTCCCTCTAATTGCTAAACTAATTCTCAAAAGCATTTGGGAACCCTTGATTACTAAGTTGCAGGATAAGGTCAGTAAATGGTCCTTCAGATCTTTAAATCTTGCAAGCAGGTTGGTTCTCACAAAAGCTATTCTGGAAGCCATCCCTATTTTTATGTTATCTGCCCTCCCAGCTCCAAAAGGAGTCTTGCAGCAACTTAGAAATATACAAAGAAACTTCCTTTGGGGTAAGGAGGAGATGAAGAAGAAATGGGCCTTAGTGTCTTGGGAAAAAATTTGCAGACCCAAAAACCATGGAGGGCTTGGCTTGGATGATCAGGAAATACTCAACAAGGTTTTAGGGGCCGAACTTTGGTGGTGTTGGGTTCATAATCCAGAAACTCAATGGGAAAATATCTGGAAAGAAAAATATGCAAGATCCTGGCAAACTAGTGATCTCATAAGAATGTCAGGTAATATTAAGGGCTCATACATCTGGAACAAAGCCTGGGAAAACATAAGATTAGTTCAAGAAAATAATTTTTGGGAAACCAAAGAAGGGAATCTAGCTCTTTTTTGGGAAGATAAGTGGAAACAAGAACCAATATTGTTAAAAGAAGACTTCCTTGACCTTAAACATGAGACAAATTTACAAGGATTAATTAAAGTAAAGGACTTTTGGGATAATACTTAGCAGATGGAGAAATGGAGAATCTGGAGAAACATTGATTGCAGAAATAACAACCCTTGAAAACAAAAGTAGAGAAGCTAAGTAAAATGGTGGAACAAAGGATGATCTTAGTTTCAAAGGGACAAGACCAACTAAGATGGGGCAATAATAAACAGGGCACCTTTAAAATTAAAGAAGCAAAAGGTATTCTCCTTGAACTGGATCCCCAGGTTTCGAACAAAATCTGTCAAAAACTTTGGAGGCACCAAGGGTGGATGAAAATTAAACTCTTCATGTGGTTGGTATACCACAGGGAAATCCTAACTTGGGACAACATTAGGAAGAGGGGTGTTCTAGGGCCTTCTAGATGCCTACTTTGTGGGGAGCAAGAAGAAACAATGGAGCATCTACTCAACAAATACGTTTTCACCTAGTGGTTATGGGACATATTTGCCAAAATATTTCAACAATCCAACAAGGATAGAGGAGCATCATCAATACCCTCAATAGTTGGAGGGGAAATTTTTTGGACTATGAAATTTCCAACTCAGCCTGGGCCCTTACGCCAAGCTTCATTATATGGAATGTTTGGAAGGAGAGGAACAAAAGAACATTCAAGGAGGAAAAAAATCCCCCATATCACTTGTTTGAGACAATCTTGAAACAACTTAAGGAGATAGTGGGTACCACCGTTCGCAACCACCCTAATAATCATCCCTCAGATATGGATGGGAAAATTCTCACACAGCTGGGGCTGCAGGGACTAACTCCTCAAGGTCCTAATAGGAAGGTTACAACAAGGGACACAGAGAAGGATTTCTAGCATCCCCCCCGAGAAGGATATCTAAAATACAACATTGATGGAGCGTCAAAAGGAAACTCGAGAACTGCTAGGTATGGAGGAGTCCTTAGCGATGCCAAGGGAAGTATTATCTTCATCTTCCATTGTCACCTAGGAACAACTACCAATAACATGGCTGAGCTAATGGCTTTGGAGCAATGCCTAGATTTTCTAAGTCACGATAATTGCAGCAATGTGATAATAGAATCAGACTCTGAACTAGTAATTAACTCAGTGAAAAGAATAAATAGTGGAACAACACCGAAGAAAGTCTCCAAACACTGGAAATTAATCAGGGCTTTCCAGAGAATCCAGGATCACCTACAAAACCTGCACACCATCAGCTTCCATCATGTTTGCAAAAAAGCCAACAAGCTGGTGGATCTTCTTGCTAATCAGGGGGTCAGCAGTATAGAGGTCAAGGTTTCAATGGAGTGGTAGGAGTTGCGACAAAGCAGATTGAGAACTCTTTGTTGTGAGCAAGAGGAAGAAGATAGGAGAGTGTTCAGACACAAAGCCATTGAGGCAAGCTCTTAACCTTTTGTCCTTCGCATGTGTCATCAGTTTCTAGCAAACAGGTGTTTGGTGGGGGGACAAACATGGATGGTCGCTAGATACCCCGAAGTCAGCGAGATGATATTTATTGTTCATTGGGGGGAGCACAGTGAACACCATAGTTCCTTAATTAATGGTAATCCTCTCTTCTTCTCTAGGATGCAAATTCAGGCAAGAAAGTCGAACAGACGTAGAAGGAATCCCTGTTTTACCGGCAGCCGGAATCTTCGCATTTTTGGGCCTCAGAGAGGAAAACCGCTTCCTTGGTGGTATTCAGATGATCGCACCGCTCTTAAGTGGGAAACAATTTTAGTGATTTTGCAGTGATCCCATCCATTATCCTACATGTGGCAGAGTGAGGGTTCGGAAAACTGCCCTCCATCACATACTAACATCTGGTTAACTTGTTCGGTGCAATTTGATTCTCTACCATTGGATCTCTCTGTGTGGATCAATGGTCATGATTGTTCGTGCAGCTTAGTGGGGTGGCCCTTTAAATCTCGGTCATCTTTGTTGTGCGATATCTTCCTTGACTGTTGGTTTAGGCATCGAAATGATCGGCTCAGATCAAAGGGACTCTTCCGTGGTGTGATGGGCGGAAGGTCTCGCGGGCTTCTGGGGCAGGTTGCAATTTTGGGTTATCTAAATTTGGGTCAAGATTCACTGTCATCTTCGAGGCATGTTAAGCCGTGAGGTTGGAATCGGTGGATTTTGGGCGGATTACATGAGCAATGTTTACTCCACCATTCGGACCCAAAATCTTTTTTGTATGGTTTCTATTTTTTCATCGGGTCCATTTTTAGATTCAAATAATATGCCTTTTTCGGTCCCGATAAACAGTTTGGGTAGTTTAGGCATTGGTATGTTTTTTGAAGGTCTTGCAGTTAAGTTTGTGGGCCCTTGGCCCGTTTGTCAAGCTTTTGGCTTGGTACCCAAGCCCTGAGAGGATTGTTGATTTTATGTCCCTCAGGTCTCTTTGGGTAGTTGTATTATATGTAACTTGTGTCTTTGTTTATAATGAATAGAAGGTACGACTCTTGCTTTAGCAACAAAAAAAAGAGAGTTTGAGGAGTTGTAATTCTTTCCAATGCTTTACAAGATATGTTTAGATTCATTCTTCTTTCTCTGGGGTTGTTTCTTGGTGTATATCCTCTTCTTTTGATGCTTCTCCTCTCCATAATCAATGTAAAATAATTTCTTCTCAGCACACTTATGACCTTTAATGTGTTTTTTTATCACAATTGTAACAAAGCCCTTTTTCTCTATTTTCTTCCAATTTTTGTGGTATAACCCTTGTAGGTTGTGGAAGGCTAGGAGAAACAACACTTCCATCTTTATAGTTGTGAGGGGTAGACTTCCTTGTTGCCATAATTTTTCCTTCCACTTTGTAACAAAGCCCTTTTTCTCTTTTTTCTTCCAATCGTTGTGGTGTTGCTCTAAAGAAGGTGTTGCTCTTTATCTCTTCATAATGTGCTATAATTTCCTCTGTGAAAATTGATCACGTAACAAGTGCTTTATGAGAACAAAGGCCTTTATACCATAAAAATTGAACTTGTTCTAAATATGAAGATGCAATACATACCTTTTGTAACAGTGGTACACCATGTAGATCAAAATATTTCTCCATATGTAGTATCCAATTTATTGGATCCTTGCCATCAAACTTCCTCATATTGCCTTTTCTTGGTTTTAGGAGCTTGATCTTGAAATGACTATAACTATATAAATTTGGATTTTCCTGTTTTGAAATCATGAAATATAGTAACCCTCCGAGTCCTCTTTCTAACCCTGAAAGTCTGATCAAGATTGGATTCTGTAAGGAAGTGTTATGTCAAATCTCCCACGATGACCCGATTATAGACTGGTTCAGTAGATCGAACTTGTATGAAGTTCCTCATGTCACTGTTTCAACCTTATGACCTAAAACTGATACACAAAAAACCACAATCCTTACGCTTTTTGAAACTTCTAACATAATTTCAATTTGATGCTCAGAGAGAAAGTTATGACGATTTTCCCAAGGTCATCTATTTAGGATGTAATTCGGGAGCTTGCAGAAACCCTAAATGTCTCAGATTATATCTCTAAAAATATAGCAAGACAAGATCTGAAATTAAGACTCAAGCTTCACCAAGATTTCAGTTCAGATGGGTTTTAATTTTAGAGTCTAATCCTTCGTAGAACAAATATTATAGCAAAAAGTTCAGGATGACCTGTTTGAGATGAAATTCAGGAGCTTGCAAAAACCATAACTTCCTCAGATCATATCTCTGAAAATATAGGGAGACAAGATCTCAATTTCGGACGCATAGTTCAGAACGATTTCTTCTCAATTGTGTTTTTTTTAGCTTCTGAAACTTCGTAGCGAAAAAGTTATAGCGAAAATTCCACGATGACTTGTTTGGAGCAGTGAAACCCTAGAATCCATAGCTCTGATACCAAATGTTATGAAACCAAGTCACAAAAGGATATAAAAGATAGATCAACGCCTTAGAAATAAGCCTCTTTGAGGGGGCAACCTCCTTTACATTACACAAATGAACAATTCTTGGATGATACAAATGATAAGACCTCCTTTCTATATATAGGATTCTAAGGGGTCATAATATAATAATTAGAGCCAACATAACAATAATAATGTAAGGGAACAATAATAACAATTAGTGGGCTTCTATGGGGCACAATAATAACAATATGGGGACTACATGGGCACAACAATATAATAAGGGGGTTGTACTAATAACAATAAGGGGTTACTAGTAGTATAGGGACCCAAAAAAAACATTGAAAAAATTAATTATATGTTGCAATGGTGATAAAGCATCATAATTACATTATTAAACATGCCCTATACCTTCCTATTCTGGGTGGAGTCTTCCCTACTTTTCGACGTGCTTTCTTGTGTGCATCTGCCATAAGCGCTCTCCACTACATATATGGAATCAATGGAGGGTGCTCATAAAACCTAGCCCTTTAAAATTGAGACCTATACTGGTCCCAAAAATATTTTAAATGTAGGCCTGCCTTTGAGATAAATCCATATTTGTTGAAGGTGCCATCACCAAACAGTCGAACCATCTAGTTAATAAGTTCATCTTTTAACTTGGAACTTTTGGATTTCCCGTTTGTGCAAATGGTTGGGCCAAATATTTCCAAGTTTATGTCATACAAGTTCCTTTCAAATACAACATTTCCTGTAAAATGATATTATCATTAGTTTAAAATAATCACAAACTATACGTTAATTTCATTTAGGTTGTACTTAATATTTAAGACACTTCTTAAATACCTGGAAGTTCCTTTATTTTCATAGGGACATTGTCATCAACTACCAAAAATGTGATCGGTAGTGATCCTGTGCCACTAACATAGGAAGATCCAGGAAAGCTCATTTCAAATTTTGCAAGTGTATCGTGATCTACATCCAAAATATCATGTGTATATCCTGATGTACATTGTTTAGGGAGTGCAGATCCTGCTATGGGCGGTAGAGAAATTGTATAGTCTCAATGGTCAGCGACTCACTCATGGGTGGAGCATCGATGCTGTTACCAATGCTGGCCTGACTCATAGTCGTAGCATGAGGATCAAACTCCACCAAAAAATCATGTAAAATAAAGATCTTTTTATAAAGGATGAGATAACTAAATCATAAACAAATAATTGGGATAATTAAATGAGTTGCTCACCCCATACTGATGAAATTGTTGCAGCAAGTTTTTGATTTCGCCTTTTATCTCATCTGTCTGGGGCTCAATCAAAACTAAATAATTAAGTTTCTTGTTTGCTTTGAATTTAAGCTTCCTTATTGCTTGCAATGGATCGACAAACATAAAAATTGCATCATCAGTATCCTCTTCCTCATGAGCATCTGTGGAATGCTCTAAGGTTGGTTCCTTCCCCTTATCACCTTGTTTATCAAATAAGTTTAATTTAAAATTCATCCACAATTAATAATAATTATATTAATAATAAAACCACTATTGACATATGTATAAACTTATATAGAAAATTCACGTAGTAAATGAAAATCATAAAATATAATAGAAATTGCTTACAAGTTAGGTATAATTGAATACATAATGCCCCCATAATAGCAATACTTGTATTTATTCTATTCAAATTGTAATCAATGAGAAAATCTTCCCCTGCAACTATTTATTTAATGGCACATATGAATACATAGTTTCCTTCACATCCCTTGAATATGCAATTAGGTTTCTTATTTGTGGTGGTGGGCCATGTACTATTTATAAACCTTGCAATATTCTCTGTTGCTTTTGGTCTTCCATCAATACACATAGTTGTGCCTTTATTTTCATCATTGTCTTTTAGTTGTATATAATTTGCGACCACCCCATAGCTTTGCATAATTTTGGTATATTGGACTATTCATACCCAATCATTGTAGTTGTAACAAGGTCTAGCATACTTGACCAATTCAGTGAATCCACCATAACATACCTTTATTCCATCCATGGAAAATATCCCCAAACCATATAATGATGATGGGCCAAAGTGGTATATCATTTCATTGACATAAAAAACAATGTTTATTTCAGGAATATCCTTAGGTGACCATTGTTTCACTAGATGTTTGTACCTTAAGGGAATGCCAATTTCCTCAATTCTCTCATTATCATAAGAACATGACCCCCCTTTAGCGATAAAAACTTCTATGCGTCTTTGTAATTTTCTTCTAATCTTTACATATTTAGCTAATCTTTGCCTGCAATACGACCTAGCAGACGTTTGGTCAATTTATTCTATCCTACCTGAACTTCCGTCACTCGATAAAGATATATATGAAAAATACTTGTTTGGTTTAACATCCTATAACACTCCATCAAGTGAGGGAAACTGTTAGTGAGTGCCATAAGGGAAGTTGAGAAATGTCTTGACGAAAACACAAGAACATTATATCAATGCAAGTGAGTTATAAGGAAGTTTTCTGCGTTTAAAATATTCAACTAATATTTAAAAACTTGAGAAACTGAGAACCTATTCATCCTAACCAATTAAGTCACTTGATAACTTGAGAAATCAACATAATCTGATAGCATTTAATCTTCCAATACAAAAAATTACCCACATATTTCAATATGTTGAATAATGTAACTAGTTTTGGTCTTCATATTGTCATTTGAATCATGTATTGATGTAATTCTTATGTATCTATCAAAAGAAGAAAGAAAGTTATTTTTGTAAAGCGTGGGTTTCATGCTTAAGTCACTTTGTCATTAGGTCAACCATCCGTTGAATGCTCCTAGGGTTTGTCATGAGTCGAGAGTCCTTGTCATATTGTAAAAGACCCTTTTGGGAATTTGTATCAAGGAAAGAAAAAATATTTTGAAACTAGAAATGTCTAGAACGATCCCAAGACCAAGTCAGCCTAGAGAGGGCTAATGGAGCCTATTGGAAAGTCTATATAAATATGGATCTTCGACGTATTGATAGACACATCAATATTTCAAAAGTTTTTAATTTATCTTCTAATTTCACATGTGTGAATACCCTAGCGTTTCTAGGGTTTCCTTAGGTCCAAAATTGCATAAGGTGTTACAGGTTTCCTTGGTGAGCATGAAAGGCTAGAAGAGATATCATGTTCAAGAGATCTTGGTTCACTACCCTTGGAGATCGTGTTTCACTACACTTAGAGGACTGGACAAAATCATCATGAAACATATATCACAAACCATAGTTCTCTTGTTGTCATCATGTATCAAATCAAAGTTTGTCCAAAATTGAGCGAGAAACTCAAAATGGAAACATACTTGGTGTTTCTCCTATGTATTAGTTGAATCAACATGCTCTTGCATGTTGAGAAATGTAACTAGTTTTGGTCTTCATAATTGTGATTTGTCTCATGTCGTGATGTACTTACTATATATTGATCAAAAGAAGAAAGAGAATTGTAAAAAGAAAATTTTATAAAGCATGGGTTTCATGCTTGAGACTTTGGTTAACATGTTAGGAATCCATTACATGCCTATAGGATTGTCTTGAGGCAAAAGATCATTTTCATTATCTAAAGACCCATTTGGGCACTTGTATCAAAGAAAGAAAATCATTTTGTATTTTGGAAAAATGTTTATAGTGCTTCTAAGAACAGGTCAACTAGCTAGTTGAAGTTAGCCTCCCAATGGGCTTAAAGAGCCCTTGGAAGGCTATATAAAGTATAAATTCGACCTCCTTTGAGAGAAATAACACATGCACTTCATTTCAAAGCAAGTTTGCGAATAAGAAGAAATGTGAAGTACAAAAGGAGAGATGAGTTTAGTTGAGGATAAATTTTCCTTAGAAGACATAGAAGTTATGTACACATGCGAAGTTCCTATTAAATGTTGTAACTAGTATTGGCCTTCATAATTATATTTGGATCATAACATGATGTATCTCTTATGTAATTGTCAAAAGAAAAAGAAAAATATTATAAAATAAAATTTATTTACTAGAGCATGAGTTTCATGCTCAATTTTTTTGGTTCCTAGGTCTAAGCGCCCATTAAGTGCTCTAAGGTTTCTTTCTTGAGTCAAAGTTTATGTCATGATGTACTAGACCAATTAAGATATTGTATAAAGAAATAAAATATTATTTTGATGTTTAGAAAATTCTAGAAAGACCCCATGACAAGTTTGGACATCCATGTTAAAGTCGGCCTAGAGATGCCCACTATAGCCCTTGTGAAGACTATAAATAAGAGGAATTCAACCTCCTCTAGTGACACACATCTTGGTATTTGATCTGTGATATAAAAGTAGTGTGAGGAGGCTAGAAGAAAATAAATCGCCCCAGTGAAGAAAATAAGAATCTCAGCAAAATAAAGAAGTATGATCAACTACTATTATTGGCCCACTCGTGTGATTTTTTGTGATTGTTAGGTTGTTGCAGTTACAAGTTTTTGGAAGCCAAAGTTGCAAACCTGATTGATGAAGCCAAAATTTAGAGAAGTTACATTATTGGTAAGGTCAACCATGTTGGCCTATTGAAGATCTTGTTTTTGTTCAAGGAAGATTGTTTGATGGCTAGCTTGGTCTTGGAAAGTCTTTGTCTAGCTTGTTTGGTGGGTGGTTTGGTCTTGGGAAGTCTTTGTATGGATTGCTTGGTGACTGGGTTGGTCTTGGGAAGGCCTCACAATGATTCAAACTCATAATTCTTTGTCTCCTAATAAGGAGAGTGTTTTATTGAGCGTGTTTAAAATTTACTATCATTAAAATTAATAACAAACAAAACATGATTAAATTATGTCCAAATTTTCATTAGACTTATTGTGTTTGATTGCCGCAATTTGAATGTCTATGTGATGCTAGAAAGAAATTCTCATTTCTCTTGTGCATGTGTTCCTAATACTGAGATTGATGGATAGTAAGGTAATGTCATGATTTGTAAACATAATGTGATGGAGTCTTGGCTTAAAGAAAAAAAAATGGGCAAGTAGAATACTATGGAGGTGCTATAATGATCAATGGCACTAATGATAACCAAATATATGATTCTTGGGCAGAAAAGAACTCTAAAGTAGTTCAGAATTATTTGGAGGATCTCAAAGGCTTAGAGCTTGAAGGATTTCCTATAGAGTATGCATAAGTTTCCATCCTTGATGGAAAGGCTCCTAAGAGTTTTGATTTTGATGCATAGGCCTTGAACATTCCCTTAGTTTCAAGGAACACTATATTTGTCTTCAATTGTCATATGGGCCATGATAACTATGATTCATGCCTTGTCAAGATTTTCATTGATTCTTTTCAACACATGCAATGACTTCAAAAATGTACAATGGTTTTACTAGTGGTTAAAAGTTCATGATTAGGAAGTGAGGCAACATTTGAGAAGATTACCTTGGAAGGTGTAAGAGCATCATGTGCTATGTTGACTATCAATTTTCATGATATTCTATATCACATGAGTCATATTTACAATTAGGATACCATTGATTTGGAATCCAATCAATCAATCAATTTATATTTGAAATTTCTCAAAAGAAATCCTTGTTATGATGTGCGCTTTCTATTGATGGCCTCTCGTTTTCAAAAGATCACAGATGGAATAATGCATATAGAACTTATACAATAAACAAATGATATAGAGGCAATGAGATATCAATCACATGCTCGTCCAAAGATAAAAAAAAAACGTGTTATGTTATTCACTTTTATAGCCTAGCAACATGTTTTCCTCTAAGACATTGCATAGGAGATCACAAATAGAAAAAATGACTAAGAAATATGGAAAAAAAGATGCAGAGATTATTTTCATCAAAGAAGTAATAATAGAAAACATATCAAAGCTCAAAACTTTATATTCTATCAAAAATTCTATGGAGATGACTATAGAAATTAGAATCACTACCGAATGAAGCTTCAAGAACTTGCTTATGATATTTCCCTTTGGTTGACTATGAATGTAATAGATTTACTCTACTATTTAATGATGTATATGAAATAATTATATGCAAAATCCATTGGAATTTTTAGATATTACAGTTCCTCATTAATAAAATTCATTAAATTCCAACAACATGTTATTCCCAACAGACCAAGTAAAACTAAAAATGAGAGAGAGATCATGGTGCCTCCAGAGAAGTTATAAATTGGACCTGAGACTACACAAGCTACTCAACTTAGAAACAGAATTGAACTAGTGAGACACAGGCATGTCATTGAGCAAACTAGATGTCTTGATGAGACACAGGCATATCATCTTCAAATTTAGTAAGGAGCTCAATACAACTTATAAGCAATATAGATCTGGACATATTTGGCCTTCGTTAACAAGAAGCAAGCCTTCTTATCGAGATTCATTGTCCTGGAAAGACAAATAATTATACTATTAGCATACTTCCCTAGATAGTTTCTATAGAACTGGTTGAAGAGGTGTTATCCAAAGACAGAACATCTCCATCATGAATAATAAAAGAGGAGGAACACGGGTGTTCCCAAAAGGATGTGCATCTATAATTGGTCCATGAAAAAAGGGGAAAGATATACCAAACTCTAGAAAATACTCTCTACTCACTCTCGAGCTTAAATCAGTTTATGATCTAGATTTGAAATGGGAGCTTTCACCTGAAACCATGGATGTGTGTTTCAAATCATTGAAATAATTTAAAAACACAATAATGGAATTAGAGTGAAGGGCTATTACACATGTTATAATAGGAGGCTAGGCATAGAAAGTTCTCAAATTCAAAGGTATTGTAACACATTTCCATGATCCAAAAATCATAAGGTTCTATGCAATTCTGTGAAGAAGATGCCTAGGAGAGGATCTAGGCCAACTTGAACAAAAGACCTTATAGGTTTGTTCTATAATGATATATTAACCCCAAGCTATAGGGCTTGGATTGAGGAACCTTACTACTGGATAATTTGATTGGACTTGAGGAGACCGAAAGAGCCCGTAGGTCATAGCTCAGAGCCTTACCTTAGATATTTTCCCATCAAACCAGGACTACCATCAGATCAGGATTGACGAGCCTTATGACTTTCCAAACGAGAAGGAAGGACAATTAGGGCCAATACATTTTATTGTCTATGTTATATATACATAATTAACCCCTATGTGGTAAACCATTTCACCCTTTTCTATTCATTATCAATTGATTAAGGGCATGGAAGGTGGTCTTACTTCTTACTGGATCAGATGATATGAGAGCATGATTTATGAACCCACTAGTAAGTGAAAATGTGAAGCCCTAACCAGAGGGCATAATATCTATTTATCACTTGGATTAAAAAAAAAATGTAATCAAGAATTTCATTACAGGTTTCGTTTTAAAGCATGTGGCCATAATTTTTGTTGCAAATGGTTTTGAGCTTACCACCTTATTTTTTACCCATGCACCTGCGGACTCAATGTTGCACCACCTACTCACACCTACTCGAATTCACTCATTTCCACTTATCGAATTCTCTTGTGCCCTACTCGAATTCCCTTGTCCCAGTTTTCAAATTCCCTTAGCCCTACTCAAATGCCCTCATGCCCACTTAATGAATGACCTCCCTGTTCACTCTATGTTAATATTACTCCACCACTATAATAATATATATATATATATTATATATATATATATATATATGATTAGGTGATATTGTTATATGGTTAAAGGATAGTGTGAGGAGTTGCACCACCAAGTTGGGGATGATGAAGGTGGGTAAATCTATCAAGCATCCCTGAAGATAATAAAATGTAATATGGTACTATAGAGAATACCAACATAGTGTCAATGGGAGATTACTAGGATGTGAATATCATTTCATAAGTTGCAACCTTGCTTAGAGAATATGAGGATTTTTCCATGGATTTTATAGAGATGATTGGAATCAAAAGAGAGTTATGGGAGAGGAAAATCAAGTTGAAACAAATGTCAAACTTATCAATAAGTGGTCCTATAAGATGTATTCTCAAGTGAGAAAGAACTTAAAGGAAAAAATAGACAATATGTTATTTATGGAAATGTTTTATTTCTAGAATATTAAGAGTGCATTACCCTGATTCTAATTCTAGATAAGAAAACAAGAGAAAGGATATGTGTTTATGTGGATTCCAAGGGATTAAATGTTTCTTATGTCAATGAAACTTTCTTGATAACATTCAATGCTTAGGTGCTTGACTATGTTTTAGGAAGGAAACAAAGACAACTTTTGCTACAAGATGGGGTTTAGACAATGTCATGCATTTTGGACTTAAGTATGCCCCTACAATGTTTTCTAAGATGGTCATTGTAGCATTCAAATAAGGCATTCACAAGTTTTTGGAGGTCTATCTAGAAGCTTGGATGATGTACAACATACTCAAATACCATGTAGCCATTGGGCCTTATGTTTGAGTAATATTCATTGTCACATATTTCTTTCAATTTTAATGTATTTTTTGGATTCCTTTTAGCACATTATTAGGGTATATTGTATGCAGAGATGGTCATCTCATTGCTTCTACTAAAATTGTTTTTTTTTTGTGAACTTATTAGCTTCTAATAACATGCTTACAATGTGGTCCAAACTAGGCCATATATAATGAGCCCTCGATATATAAAACCCACCTTAATTTAAATGAATGTAACTTTGGTTAAATTAACATAGAAAGAGGGATCGTGATTGACTATGTCTAACATTTCCTTATCTAATGTTTGAGGTTCATTTTATAAACCTATCCTCTGTCTATAAGTAAGGATTATGCATTAGTGAAATACATTCATTTATTAATTCATCGCCATTACCTATGTATCATTTGTAAAGAAGGAACATGAACTTGTGATAAATGAATAGAGCAATATGGATTGAAAAATAGTTTATGATTAATAAGATAAGTCTTATAGTGTTAATATGGTGAGTTTTCCTCCCAAATCAATGTGTTCATTATTTATTGCTATTTAATTAATTATATTTATTCTTACATTTTTTTATGAATTATAAGGGTATATTAATATTTTATGTTTGTGAATGGATTAAATTGGTTATATTATGCTTGGAATAAACCTTGTCTACCTGATCATCATGTCTCCTAGTTCACTCGTCGCCCAACTCGCCCGGAACAAAGATGATGGTGATGATGGTGTTGTTGATGATGAAAGTGATGACAAAGATGACAATGAAGGGTAAGAAGTTTTCTCAAATGGAAGGATATGATTTTTTTCAACCTCTGGACTATGAAGTAAATTATAAGCCCACAACTGGTAATTAGTAATAAAAAATTTCATCTCCCTGACATTTATGTATGTTATAATTTTGTCGTTTGATTTTCGAATTATTTCAGTGAGTCCTATTTGAGTCTCAAAACCCTCCCATATCATGAATGCATCCATAACCATGTCAAATTTCAATGCATACGAGCACATTTGAAAAAAATAAAAAATAAAAATAAAAATAATTATAATATTGGCCCCATTCTCGGGTCATGAGTAGTCATGGACCAATATTACTTCTTTTTGTGGGCACCCCTTTCCAAGTCAGGTCGACCCACCAAATCATCATACTGGTGCAATGGCATGCCTAGCATGCAATGCCCCAATGGATGCCCAGGCACCCCACCTTCGTGCGGGCTCACCCAAAGTGCCGACAATCACCCTGATGTGAAAATCAATAAACACAAATCATTAGCTCATCAATAAAAAAAATATTATCATTTTTTATTTCCATGTTGCATGATCAAATCATTGCACATGCACCTGTGTCAGGTGGGCACCCTAGCGTGCCCAACAAGCGATGCCCCCATGGGTGCCCAGGCACCCTGTCTTCATGCGGGCACACCCAAGGCATGGGCATTCATGCTACTGTGAAAATCAATGAAAAAAAAATATTAGCTCATCAAAGACAACAAAACATCATCATTTTTTATTTCCATGTTCCATGATCAATCAATTATAAACCAACTTTTAACACCCAAACATTAATTTAGTCAATTTTCTAAAAATCATTATGAGGCCCCCTTGTGGGAACTCTATTCATGGGCATTCATGGGCTTGCATTACTTATTTTGTGTGGGCGCTCCTTGCCAAGTCCGGCTGATCCGCCAACTCGTCAAATAGGCACTCCTGTCAAACAAATGCCCTAGCGTACCGGCCAACACATGCTGCCCCAATGGGCACTTGGGCACCCCACCTTCATGTGGGCGTGCCTAAGGCGCGAGAGTTCACCCTGCTATGAAAATCAGTGAACACAAATCATTATCTCATTAATGAAAAAAAATATTATCATTTTTTAGTACCGAATTGCATGAGAAATCAATTATAAACTAACTTTTAACACCCGAACATTAATTTAATTAATTTTCTAAAAACCATTATGAGACCCCCTTGTGGGAACTCTGTTCATGGAAAGTCATGGGTTGACCTTAAATATTTTTTGTGCCTACCCCTTTCCAATTTGGTTCGACCCACCAACTTATCGCATGGGCACCCCTACCGTGCAAGCACCTTGGCATGCCCAACATACGACACCCTCATGGGTGCATGGGAACCTTGCCTTCATTTGGGTGCGCCTAGGGCGTGAGCCAATCCTACTGTGCAAATCAGTGAACAAAAATAATTAGCTCACTAATGACAACAAAATATTATCATTTGTTATTTCAATGCTACATGATCAATATTCAATTATAAATTTTCTTTTAACACCTAAACATCAATTTACTTCATTTTTAAAAAATCATTATGAGACCCCCCTTATGGGAAATCTATTCATGGGCAGTCATGGGCTGACTTTATTATTTTTTTGCAAGTGCCTCTTGTCAATTCGAGCCGACCCACCAACTCATCGCATGGGCTCTCTAGCGTGCCCAACACACGACACCCCTATGGGCGTTAGGTGCCCTAACGTGCCTAGCACCCAATGTGCCCATGGGCATCGAGCGCCTCACCATCATGCGTGTGCGCCCAGGGCGCAGGCATTCATCCTATTGTGCAAATCAATGAACTCAAATCATTAGCTCATCAATGAAAACAAAATATTATCATTTTTTATTTCCATGTTGTGTGATCAATCAATTATAACCTAACGTTTAACATCAAAATGTGAATTGACTTAATTTTCTAAAAATCATTATGAGACTCCCTTGTGAGAACTTTGTTCATGGGAAGTCATGGGCCACAATTACTTATTTTTTGCGAGTTCCCCTTTCCATGTCAGAATGACCATCCAACTTGACGCATGAGTGCCCTAGTGTGCCCAACATGCGATGCCCCCATGAGTGTTGAGTGCCCAGGCGTGCCCAGCATGTGATGCCCCCATGGGTGTCGAGTGCCCTAGCGTGCCCAACAAGTGATGCCCCCATGGGCACCTGGGCACCCCACCTTCGTTCTATCATCAATGACAACAAAATATTATAATTTATTAGTACCATGTTGCATAATCAATCAATTATAAACCAATTTTAACACCTAAACATTACTTTAGTCAATTTTCTAAAAATCATTATGTGACCCCTTGGTGGGAAATTTGTTCATGGGGAGTCATGCGCTTGTTAGGTTCCTATACCAATAGGAGTCATAATTTTGAATGACTAAAGTTAAGCCTTGTAATATTGTACATACCTTTGCTTTTTGCAAATGTTTTCCATATTAAAAAAAATAAAAAATGTAAAGATGTATGTCCTAAAAGAAATATCAAAGGACAAAAAGAATAAGAGAAGGTCAAAAAATGAAAATATATGAACCCCAAAAACAAAAAGAGATCATGAAAGTGTGCAAGTCTAAATTCCACTACTATTTACTTTTATGCATAATAATGATTGTGTGCAGCTTGTTATTCATGCCAAAATCCATGGTAATCAAACTGCTTAATCTTGGCTATTTCATGCTTTGAATTTTATGTTTATAGTTAGAGAATAAAGTCTAACCAAACAATTTAATCTTGCCATATCATTAGATAGCTAGACAAAATAAAAGGAGCTCACCAATTTAATCTGAGCCCTTAGATGATATAAGGTTAGCATTATATAGATTATTTTTCAAAAGAAAAATGGATGATAAGTGTTTTCCAGTCTAAATGCACCCCAATAAAATGAAGAAAAAATGGTAGGGTAAGTAATGGGTAAGAAGAAGAAAGGTTGCTGAAGTATAAAGTTGATTGGATCAAAACACATGCATCATGCTTAGACACATATTTCAATATGTATGATCAATTATGTAAGCCAAAAAAAAAGGTTTGCAAGTTAATGTGATTAACTTTCCCTCATTCATTTTTCCCCTTACTTACTAATATTTCCTATCCACAAGTATGTTCTAGTACTTTAAATCCTTCAAGTCAAAGAGGCTCATAGCATTTCTCTGACTTTTGGTGGGACCGAACCCTCGGCTTAATGACTTAAGGACATCAAGTGTTAGAATCCCCTTCATGAAATTCATTTTCCCTTCATTACCCTAATAAAACCCCTTTTCCTAAGGATAAACTTCATTTACCTAGGAAAAGTAAAAAACCCCCCATGTTAAATTATATTTCATTCAAAAAACCCACAAAAGTGCTTTATCCTAAGTGTCAAATGTATGTGAATAAAATGTGCAAATTTTACATTTATGTTAAGGGTATGCTCACTCTTCTCATTTCATATTAATTTTTAACTTTATTATATAAATCCCCATATACCTTTTCCCATATATTAGTTAAATCCCCTAATAAATATCCCAACCCTTAGTTTTAAACATAGACTATACCAAATTTCCCCATATTCCCAACAAAATCCATTTAATACATTATTGCGCGGTAGGGTTAAGTTAATCCCATCATTAAGCCCGCTCCGATCGATTTAATCTGTGATTAAATTCTAATGAACACCAAACCATGAACACTGAGATAAGAATATACAGTTGCTAGCTTTCCCCATACAAACTCCCCAAATACCTCCCCATGAGGTTATTTGCTCTAGGGTACTATAGGCAAATAATGAACTTTGATGAAGTCAATTTTGTATCAGCCAAGAAAAGATAATATAGTTCAGAGTCAAAAACCAATTAGGCCCTTTCATTTGCAATTCTTGAGAAGCAGGGAAAGAGGAAGATCTGATTCTACAACAGATGAAGTTCCAAAACAGTTTTATGTGGAGACATGACCCTCAAGGGTTTATGACCAGACTTAGACAAAAGGTCAAATTGGGACCTTACATTCATCACCCAATACTAGAGATAGAAATATATGCCAATCAATCTGAGTGGTTGGAAAACACTCTTGTAGATAGGGATAGTACAGTAGATGTTGAAAATAGCTTGATTGATTTAAAGAGACATCTTTATGAAAGCTCATTCCTCCAGGTACCACAACAAGAAGCAACCATGAGTACCCCTGCTGTTCTACAGACTCCTTAGAATGAGGAAAAGAATCCCAAAAGGAACAAAGAGGGAGCCTCCACTTCAGGCATGGACACATCAAACGTGCAATATGAAGATAGCTAGAGAAAAATACCAAGGCTCAATCCTGTTTCAGAACAGGAAAACATAAAAGGCTCAACATAGGTAACTAATACTGATTTTGACATGAGCATGCACACAATTCCATCTAGAGAAACTCAAGAGCCATCCACATCTCAGACTCGAATGTTGGAAAGAAAGCTCAGTGTAGAAGTCTCCTTGTTCAATAGGCCTACTAATAAAGACATAGACATTAAACACAAGTATAAAGAAATTAAAATGAGAAATGAGAAACTGAAGGCACAGTCTTATGCACAGTATTTAAAGCTCACACCTACACATCAAACCAGGTTAATGTCAAATTTTGACATCAAGGAGGGAAAGATGCAAATGTCCTTTGTAAAACCAACTGCGCAACCATCAAGGACATCAACAGATTATAAAAATATTGATTTTGAGGTATTGGCAAGGGATATTCATCCCATAGACAAAATTGAATTCCACAAACAGGTTGGAGAACTGATTTAATCCACCCTTATAGGTAAAGCCATAACTGCCCATCAATTACAAAATTCATTGACCAATATCTCAACTCAGTATTAGTTGGAGAAGGCCTCCTCACAGTCCAAGGACACTAGAATTAAGTCTTTGTAAGACTTAGTGATCGAATTGGGTCATGATCCCAAAGACATCAAAGCCACTGAGAAACTAATTAAGAAAAAGAATGATGACATCATAGAACTTAAAAATAAATTGAAGATACCTCAGCTGCAACATCCCCAGACACAAGAAGTCTTGGAGAACCAAACCAGGCATGAAGAGTTGATGGACTTAGTCCTCAAACTCAATGATTAGTTAAGGGAAATAGAGAAGGAATTGCACACTTTAATTCAACTGAAGCAAAGTGATATTACTACTACATCTGTAAATGTCATCCCAATAGTCTTGATAGTTGTTCCTTCTACATTGGAAGCCTCATTGGCTCCCACAACTCCTATGGCCACAACAAAACAGGTTTCAACACAGTCTATATCAGCAATATGTACATCAGATGAAGTAATAAAATTGGTTAGATCTATGGAGGAAATGTTTATACAGGCTACAGAAATGAATAAGCTGAAAGAAAAGGTGACAAGCCTGGAAACTGATTGTAAGCTTTCCAAAATCATGCACAAGGAATAAGTGAAAAAGGCTTCAGAATGAATGAGAGATTAAAGGCCATGGAGAAGGACCTAACACTGAAAGAACCTCTTAGACAAGCTAACGAACTGCTATGGGCCAATATCATTGACTCCGGCAATGATATTTGGCCATCTATTAAGGTAATCTTTGAACAAATAGATTTAATAAAGATGGCTATAGAATCAATCCAAAGAGTGAAAGAGGAATTAGGAGAGATGCCTTAAGATTGCACAAGAGTCATCCAATTCCTTAACAGTAAAAATAGATATGAGCTTCAGGAATTGAAAATTTAGGACATAAATAAAGCAATTTTGGAAGTGAGGAAAGTCCTTTCCAAGAGAAACTTGAGGTTAAACTTGGAGGACAAATGTCAGACTATGCAGGTAGCCATTAATAGGTTTATGGCTAAGTTCCAAATTTAGAGAGAGAAAGGGTTACCCAGTCCCTTAGTAATAAATGGCACGCTCATGACACAACATGATTACAACAACAAAATCATAGAGTTAGCAAAAGCACAGGCTAGTATATCATCAGTTAAGGCATTGCCAACAAGAAAAGTACTTTATCGGACATTTGAAAACTTATTTTACCTCCAGCATGAGGTAAAACACTTGTTTGTCAATAAGCCTAGTTTTGCCAAGTACACCGAGGCAGATGAAATATATAAAAGGATGTTAAAAATTCAATTACCTGATGCTGAGACATGGGAAAAATTGAATGATTTAATGTAAGAAAAATGCTGTAAAAAGGTAAAAGTAAAACTATTAGGTGAAAAGATGAAGATAGGTCTGCAGAGTCAAAGAGTATCATTGTCAAAGTGTATCAGATGAAAGCCAAAAGTAAATGAAGATTCCAACATAAAAGATCAAACAACAAAGCAACACAAAGGGATAAAATCAAACCATAAAGGCTAGCAGTACCAAAATAAATGGGACATCATGAAAGCAGTTCAATAGCTGTCTCTATCTTCTTGCAAGAAGATATTTTTATTTCCTAGATTAAATCTCAAATTAGTTTGAGATATTTTGTAATAATTTTTGTATAAATACTTCACAATTAGAAGTATGTAGTGTGGATACTTATACATTTCTATAGAATTTTGATCAAAAAGACTATAAAGCTATTGTATCATTGACTGAGCCAGCAAGCTGGATTGATGAATAAAGACACGATATTTCACATGATTCATGTGTTGAGCAAAGTGCAGAAAAGTATTTTCTTATGTTATCGTTATATTTCTTAATGTTTTTCCACAATATTTAATGTATTTCTGAATTTGTATGCTATAACTGGAACAATATCTCATAATTTGTTTAATTACACTTTGTTTTAACAATTATGCATATAAATGTTTTCAACTGATATCTAAGTTAAGGAATTCTTAATTGCTCCTTAATTTAGCTTGTTTCTTGCTAATCCAGATCAAAGGATTCTTAATTGCCCTTTCCTTTCGATTACCCTCTATTCCTCGTTTATATCTTCGTCTGAGAACCCTTAATTGCTCTCTCACCCTGATTAAAACTATTTCACCCCCCTGTTCCAAAGACCTGCACTTTACTTTTCTAGCTTTCCCTTTGAACATTCCTTTAGTGAGTTGATCTAGTTCTACTTTCCTTCTATTGACTCCATAGCCCAATGGTTTAAAGACATCATTCTATCCATCTGTTTCAAGGATCCCACCACCCAATCTTGAATATAAATAAAAAACCCCAGAACATTCATAACTAGCCTAAAATCCCAGCAAACAAAACTAAATCATATAGAGAGAGCCCTCTCTGAGCCTAGGTTGGCTAGAGCCTATGCTCCAAAGTTGGTTTGTGGTTACCTCGATCATTTTCTTTCTTCTAATAACTTCTAGAGAAATTTCTGAGTGATAACATAGTGGCGACTCCACTGGGGACCAATGAATTCTCAGTCTTAATAAATCTTTAAGAAAATTCTAAATCTACATTCTGAGCCTCTTAACGTCATTTGTTAGAAGTTATTTTGAAAAAATATCACAAAACAATTTAAAAAATTGAAATTATGGCTTCTAGGAAGACTCATTTTACTCGGTCTAATCTAGATCCAAACCCTACCCCAACAGTTCATAATCCCAACCTAATTTCAAGAAAATATAAAAAAGAAGAAAGTTTGGTTAGCCAAATACCATTAGTTGAAGCCAATTCATGTCCTGATGAGTGGTTATTTTTAGAAGAAATTCCCTTTGATGTGCCATTTGATCTTTCATTATTTAGAACAAAATATGAAAATGCAATTGATGAAACAATTCTAGATCCTAATTTTATTGCAGGCCTTGAAGTTCAACAAGCTAACAAATCAATTGATGAATACATTATGAAATCTCCACAATCATCCATTAATACTTCCATGACCCCTGAGCTTTCTGAACAATTGTCCACTACTTTGAGTTCACCATTGTTCCCTTCAACTTCAACAATAGTACCTTTTGAAGTCCATTCTTCACCACCATTTATACCTACATTCCCTCACCAACCTATCATTACTAATTCATTATCTACTAGTCCTAGTTCTTCATCCACTACTACACCATCTCCAAGTACCTCAAACACACATCTCAGCCTCTCCCAACTTACAGTACTAGCAAAATAGATATGCCCCTCTTGTTTTACCTGCCCAACTTCATGCTATGCCCACAGATTATCAGAGTAAGATTTTCTTGTTTGATGCCACTGGTCATTACACTGCCCAGCAGCATGTAAACAAGATGTTTGACTCTTTTGAATTGCATAAAATAGATGAAGCAGATGTTCATATGAGACTCTTTGCCCAAACTTTGATTGGTGATGTCAAGAAGTGGTTCAAAGCCTTTCCTGCCAACCACATTGCATACCTGGAAAAATTTCAAAGATTATTTATTGAAAGGTGGGAAAAGAAAAAGAATCCCTTACAAATCCTTTCAGAATATGAGAATATTAGAAAGGGGCCTAATGAAATTGTTCAAGATTACTACACTAGATTCAATAATATATATAACACAATCCCAAATAACCTTAGGCCCCCACCTGACTTGGCAGTAATAAATTTCTCAGATGGTTTTGACATAGATATGGCATACCAACTTAGGGAAAGAAACCCCCCAACATTAGAAGAAATGCAAAGTGTAGTTGTTAGTGTAGAAGCTAATTTGTTAGCTAAAAGGGCTAGAGTTAGAAATGAAAGGAGAGGAATTGCAAAGGATAAAACTTCACCATTTTACATTAAAATAGATAGTTTAGCCAAAAGTATGGAAAGACTAATGGATAGAATAGAGAACATAGAAAGGAAACCCCAATGGGATAACCAACAAGCACCTCTAGTTAGAAACCCAAATTTTAGAAAAAACCAAAACATTGGGAAAAATGGACTGGATCAGAACATAAGGCCTCCTTTTCAAGAAAATTATGCAGAGACATCCCATCCAGAAGATCTAGAACAAGATACACAATTAACTTAATGGGAATAAATGATGAGGACACTGTTTTTCTAACCCATGATGAGCAGGAACTGTATATGCTATAGCAATTTCAATTACAGTCTAGGGAAACATTTGATTATAAACATGGATATGATTTTGACATCTTTGAAGTTCATAAATAATATAATCTAAGAAGCAAAAAGAATGTTGATTTTCTTGACCAAACTAAGAAAACAGTACAAAATCAACCCAAGAAAACAAAAGAAGCCCCTGTTTCAAAAATCCTCCAAATTCTACCTAGGGAAAACCCAAAACCTTCTAGCCCCACAATTATAGACATAACCTCTAATTAATCTTCTACCGATCAACCATCCAATTTAATTCCACCTAAGGAACCAATGGACAAAGCTCAAAACATCAAATTTGAAAATCCACATAAGGAGGTCTCTAATAAAGGAAAAGAAGACAAGCCTACTCAAATCCCTGCTGCAAAAATTCAAAACCTTCAAACAGAAAAAGTCTCTTTGCCATTCATTTTGGGCGCAGAGATAGAAAAGCTAAATATTTCAGTTCCTTTAACAAAACTAATCAAGAATGAAACTTATAAATCACACATAACCCAAACCTTAAACATTGCTGAAAATGAGGATTCAATAAACTTATTTGATGACCAGCTAGAACTCATCTTTGGTCCAAATGTTAATGGAAAACCATTAGAAGGAGGAGTTCCACCTTTTACATTAGCCTTAGTATCCATGACAAAATTCTACACAATGCAATGTTGGATTCTGGGGCCTTTCACAAATTAATGCCCAAATCAGTGATGGAGAAATTAAACCTATACATTGCAAGGCCTTATAAAGACTTATTCTCATTTGACTTCAGTCAGGTAAAGTGTCTAGGATTGATTAAAGACCTGTGTGTCACTTTAGTCCAGTATCCTGCCAAAAGCATCCTTATGGATATTGTAGTTGCTAACATCCCACCAAAGTATGGCATGCTGTTATCCAGATCATTGGGAGCCAAACTTCATGGATCCTTACAACTAGATATGTCATATGCAACAATCTTTGTTTTTGGACAACCTAAGAAACTATACCGAGAAACCTTAATGAAATATATGGTAAGTAGCTAGGATCGGCCTCAAAAATTTCCCATCTACTCCATACACTCAGATATCGATTCTTTTATCCTGTATAATGCTGATAAAACACAAGAAGAAATTTCAGACATTATTAATACAGAACCAAAAGAAATTGTAGTTTCTACACAAAAAGAAACAGACCAGATTACAGAACTGTTCAATGAACAAGACGGTCAAATTGCTATCAATGATGAAAAGTTTGTTGCACTAGATAGTGTAAATATAGATCATGAGATGTTATGGCATTTATATTTTGATGGATCATTCAATAGGTTAGGAGCAGGAGCAAAAGTGTGGATATATAATTTGGAAAATAATTACTCAGAAGGCCATGCATATAGATTGAATTTTAAATGTACCAATAATATGGCTGAGTATGAAGTATTAATTTTAGGTCTTAAGTTAGATAGGAATCTAGGAGCTAAAAGAGTTTCTTTCATGGGAGGCTCTGAACTAATTGTAAAACAGATTGATGGTGTATATATGAAAAAGGACCCTAGATTAAGTTGTTATAGGAGAACTATCGTAGAAATACTTAACACTTTCCTAGAATCAAGGCTTGCAATAATTCCTAGAAAACATAACATGCAAGCCCATAGTTTAGAAATGTTTGCCAGCACCTGCAAATTACCCTTCCAGCCCAATCATCAGTACACTGCTGAAGTTAGGAACATACCTGCAATTCTAGATAATTTGAAGAATTGGCAAATATTTTCTGATGATAAACAGATAAATAACATTTTTATTTCAAAAAAAGAGTTTACCAATAACAATATAGATACTGATACATCAATATATCCTGACACTAAGGATGAGATAGAAATAAATGAGATAGAAGGTGATGAAATAGATATACTCAACCCAACTAAATTTACCAAATTAGATGTAGATAACTTAGAGCAAATTGAGATTGAAGAAACAATCAGTGAAGAAAGCGAAGTAATTAATCTCAAAGATAACTTCTTACAAAAGGGATTAACCCCTCTGGAAGATTTATTTGATTCAAATGATGTTCCTAGGAAACCTAAAATGGAACCTTCAAGGTCTGATGTAGAGGAATGTAATATAGGCACTGATGAAAATTGTAAACTGATCAAACTTTCAAAATCATTACCCTCAACTGAAAAATTGAAATACATTGAGTTGTTGAAGGAATTTTAGGATGTCTTTGCTTGGAGTTATGAGGACCTCAAATCCTATGACACCAACATCATCCAACACACAATTCCTATTAAAAAAAAATCAAAAGCCTTTCAAAAAAAACTTAGAAGGATTAATCTTGTCTTATTACCTGCAATTGAAAAAGAAATTTAGAGGATGTATGATGCCAAAAACAATTGCACCAATCATATTTTCTGATTGGGTCTCAAACTTGGTGCCAACTAGAAAGAAAACTGGTGAGATCATACTCTGTGTGGATCTCAGAAACCTCAACAAAGTGTCACTAAAAGCCAATTGCCCTCTCCCCAAAATGGACCACATTTTACAGAGAGTAGTTGGATCAACCAGAATCTCATTGTTGGATGGGTTTTCTAGTTACAATCAAATCTTGGTTCTTTCAAATGACCAACCCAAAATTGCCTGTTGGAAAATGTAAAACAAGAAATGTTAAATTTAGAATGTGCTAAAAATAGACTTGCTAAAAATAGCATGTTTAAAGCAATTTGGCCAGTGAGGGCATTGGCCACATTGGGTGAGAGGTGAAACTGCTAAAAATAGCATTTCTGGGTCCCTTCCTATTTATAGCAGTCCCTAGTCTATCTATAGGATGTAAAATTAATTTTGGTCTTAACAGCAATTGGAAATATTAATTAATTAATTCAGTTGAGTTAATTAATTAAGGAAATTCGAATTTGAAGTCTTTGTGAGCATGCACATGAGTTTCCTCCACTGATTGAGGGAGTAAGCATGATTTCTATAATGAGAGAATCAGTTCACTTAGTTCTAACTAGTCAAGTCCAGTTAGATTATTTTAACAAGTTGTTAAAATAATAAAATATAGTTTGTTAATGCTTGCATGCATATTACAAATATTATTTTAGATAACCGAGGATTCACTCATGGATAACTTTTGCATGTCATTTCTGTCAGAGACCTAGTTGAGATTAGATGTGGGACATTGTACTATCATATGCTTAACTATTTCTAGTAAGTAGTTTTAGCATGGTTGTGGAACTAGTGTTCTCTAGGAATATGTAGTTGGACCATTGGTTGTTTTTGGTATGTTGGAATTAATAGCATATGCTTTTGCTATTATTTCCTAAGCTAACTACGTGAGGACCATAGGGAAAGCCTATATAAACAGGGCTTGGGTTGTTCATGAGACATTATCTTCATAGTTCAATGAGAACTGAATAACTTGAGAGCTAATACTTCTTGTATTGTGAAGAGGGTTTCCACTTGATTGATAATACATGGTTGGGGTTTTATGCTGGTGCTTTCCCCTGGATATATCTTGTGTTATGTGTGATTAATTCTCTTGATCAGTTATGCATGTTTCTACTTGATGTTGCTCATTATTTCGATTATGCTTCCACTTAATGTTTTGTAGAAGTAAAATAAGTATTATGATTTAGGACATTGCATATATCGGTTTGTTCTACAGGTTAAATTTCTACATGGTATCAGAGCACAGCTAATCAAGCAAAAATAGTATACTAGCGGGAGAAATTCAAAGTTTATTATTCGGGATATAGATCTCAAGTTCTTATCACATCTATTTCATCGATGGCGTTCTATGGTTTGAGGCTTGAGTATGCCCTTGATGGCAGCTTGAACTATATAGCTTGGAAGGATCGCATGGATGGAGTTTTGGAAGACAATGGCCTTAAGGATTTCATTGATCAAGAAACTCCTAAGCCTACTAACAAGACTGAGCAGGTGGAATGGAGGAAGTGTGTGGCTAGATCTAGGAGAATTCTCTTGGAGGGAGTGCGAGATCACATTGTCTCGAGCCTCCATGGGAAGGAAACTCCGCATGAAATGTGGAAAACATTGAAAGATTTATATCAGAATAGCAGTGATCAGAGGAAGCTGGCATTGAAGGACAAACTTTGAAAGATCAAGTGTGAAAGGGATGAGACGATCTCTATGTATCTGACCAAGCTCATCACATGCAGGGATGAGCTTGCAAGTGTAGGGGTCGTGACATTGGATGAGGATATGGTGAGTCTAGCACTCCTTGGCCTTCCTAAGAGCTGGCATAGCTACCAGGACTCGGTGAATGGAAGGGAGAGAGTGCCAAATTGGGAACGACTATGGTTGGATTTGATGCAGGAGGAGATCAGACGGAGCACCAGAGACAGTTATGCATGATGAGGAGAACTGTGCCTTAGTGAGTAAGGTGAAGAAGGGGAAGGAGAAGGTTTCTCTTTCCAAATCCAGTTCTTCTAATGATGGGAAGAAGGTTGAAAAATTGAAAGTGTGATGCTTTCGTTGTCATGAGGTGGGCCATTATGCTGCAAATTGTCCATGGAGGAAATCTAAAAAGGGATCTAGGGAAGGATTTGAAGGTGAGGCACTTGCTTCATAGTTTGAGTTGGATTTCACACTCTTCGCATGCATGGTTTCATCCATGGTGGGAAGTGGTTGGTTTCTTGACAGTGGAGCTTCTTTCCACATGATCAACGACAAGAGTTTGTTCAGTACTTTGGAGGAGAAAGATCTCCAGATACTCATAGCGATGGGTAATGATGAGAAGTATAGTGTCTCAGGTGTAGGCACGGTTATTTTTCAGAGGGGGCATGGAGCTCGCCTTACCTTGACCAATGTCAAGTATGTACTAGGACTGAAGAGAAACTTGGTGTCGATCAAGATGCTGGAAGATAGAGGCTATAATGTAGTCTTCAGTAAGGGAAAGGTTTTCCTTAGACACATCATCACTAGACAAGTGAAGCAGATTGGTTCACGGGTCAAGAACCTGGATGCTCTTGAGGTTCAAGATGCATGCAAAGCCTTGAGAAGCAAGGAAATTGATGGAGAGTTGGTGGTTGAGAGGGAGGGTATATTACCTCTCAACATGCAGAGCCAGAAGAAGTCTCAGACGATTGTGGAGGAGCCACAATTGCTGTAGCAACTTCAGGAGGTTGTGGAGCAGCCACAATAGGGGAAGCTGAGTGGAGATCGAGTAGAAACATATACTCATGCAGAGACCTCTAGTAGGGGGAAACTTCGAGCCAGATGGGCTGAGGGATCACATGCAGCCATACCTCTAGGTAGGAGGTGGGGCGATATAGAGTGATCATCCCAAGGAGGAGGGGCAGGATCCTTGAGGTACCCAACCTCTTGGATGAGACCTTGCTACAGGAGCCCTAATGTGGAGTAGCAGGAACTAATTGATTGGGTAGAGATAGATGTGGATGGAGTGGCAAAGAGAGTGATAGTGCAGGGAATCCTAGGATAGTGCGTAGCTAGTAGGTTGCAGCAATGCGAGAGGCACAAGTGTTGTACATAGTGCTAGGTGGCACAGAGAGGTGTGCAATGGTGCAAGATGCATGGAGATGTTGCAGTAGCACAAATGTCAAAGAGAGAGAACTTGTCAACAACAGGTAGAGCTTCAACATCAGAGTATGTTCCTAGCCTAATAGAGTGGTCAGTTGGGAGTGTTTTTGTTCCCAGTGTTATTGGAGCAAGTGGACCAGGTAGACGTGTTACATGCAGAACATTCCAGAGTTACAGGATCGAGTTCGAGAGGAAGCCTTTCTTTTTGAGAGGGAGTGTTGAAAAATGTGCAACAAGAAATCTTAAATTTAGAATGTGCTAAAAATAGACCGGCTAACAATAACATGTCTAAAAATAGAAGTTATGAATTGATGATGGATAGAACTCCCACCTATCGGGTTTAGGCTAAAATGCAACCCCTTGACCAGAATGCAGGGATGGTGCGAATAGGATTTCAAGGGCACAGATGAGGCCGAGGCGGAGGAGGACCTGGTAGAGGTCAAGAACAGTTGATTTTCTACAATTGCGGAGGACCAGGACACTATGCTTGCGATTATACTAAGCCAACGCATCCATCGTGCAAGTATTGCACGCTGCTTGATCATGAAACAGAATATTGTCCTATGTTGATAGCTAGGATACGTGACAAAGGCACGCTACCATCTCCCCCAACTCAGAACCTACAGATGATGAGGTTTGAGCCACGTGAGGAAGATCTGAACGTAAATATAGTGCTCTAGAGTGGAATCGTGATGGGAGATGACAAGGGGAAATAGCCAGAAGATAGTACATGGGTTTGCAAGGCCCCAGTGAAAGAGGCTAAGTTTGATTTGGAGCGCGCTCAGAAAGCCTTCATGGAAGCTAAGAAGAGCTTTGTTGAGGCTTCCACTTCAGGAAGCAAGGATAAGCCTGAGCCAGAGATGGACCCCTCTATGCTCACAACTTTCCTGGAAACCTACATGAAGTTACTACGCGGTGGTAAGGCTGTAAAAGGGCTACAAGAACTCATCAATAGATGCGTTGGAACCACACTAGGTGAGCCATGCGTGGTACGAAATATTGGCAAGCATAAAACAAGGATGGGACGGGAGATTAGATTGATCGCACAAATAGGAGAGTATGAAATGGATCAGGTCATTTTGGACCTAGGGTTAGATGCGAATGTTCTACCAAAGAAGACTTGGGAACAAATGGGGAGACCTGCATTGTAATGGTCTTCGATTTAGCTAAGGATGGTGAATCAGCAGAAAATCATACCCATGGGGCAATGCAAGGGGTGATCGTGGATATTGAGGGAGCGAGTGCACTGGCAGATTTTGAAGTAATAAAAATTTTGGATGACAGAAATCCCTACCCTATGCTCCTGGCAATTGACTGGGCTACTAATATGAATAGGGTGATCAATTTGAAGAAGTAAAATATGATCTTTGAGAAGAAATCACTACCCATAATAATACCCCTGGATCCTGCTAAAGGACCACGCTATATGAAACCAGTCCACGATTATGAGAGTGATGATGATATGGACTACATCTATAATATAATAGTGCTAGACCAAGATTGATTGAATCCCACTATGGATGGATGCATTATGTGGGATCGCAATAGCTCCTACACTTCAGACTCTGATGAAGAAATAGAATGATGGTAGAATCAATTACATGAAGTAACTACACTAAATTGCAACATGATGACCCGGTCGCTGCATTGTGTGTCGTCAGAGGTAATAAATTTGCCTATTTATGATAGTCTAAATGAGCTAGATATCTTTTTGGATGCATTTGAAAGGGAGGTGCCAGAAAAGCAATGCTTCTAGGCCTTGGACTGGGCACTGCGTGCTATGCCCACAAGATGGTGGGGTATGCACAAGGGAATCTTTGATGATTGGCACGAATGTAGGAGGATCATGTGAGCATGATTTGGGAAGCCTAAGATGTGACTGAAAGATAAGTATGATTGACAAAATGATCCATGCACGCATTTGGCCAAATAGATGCAGGCTTATGGAGAAAAGCCACAACCTAAGTGGGTGCACCTATTCTGTCATACCCTGGATTTTATCCTAATGAATTGGTATATAGAAACAGAGCTCCGCTATGGGACAAGTGAATGGGATATCTTGCACGAAGGATTCATGATGACATTCAGTTTTGAGGATGGGTTTGACAATATTGATGAAGCACTACAAGAGGTGAAAGCAACCATCTTTAAGATACCATAGGATCCTATAGACTTGATTTAGCCTGAATGGGCTACTCAGCTGAGTCACGTGCTGGAATGTTATAATGTAACTGTTAAAGAGGAGGACAAGGATCCACGGAAGATTAACATCCCATAAACCGAAGGCCACCACGAGGTTCAAGGACCACAGATTGAGAAATCTAATATAACCACACCGGTGAAAACAAAAGAAGTGAACATTGTTACAGAGGTAGAACCCAAATTCACTAAGATTAGAGACTATTGGGATGACGCAATAGTGGATAAGGTCATTGAATTACTTCGTGAATATCACGACTTATTCCCTACCAAGTTTATGGATTTGAAAGGAATAATTAGAGAGCTAGGAGTGATGAAGATCACGTTAAAACCTGACATGAATCCAGTTAAGTAGAGACCTTACCACCTAAATCTAAAATACAAGGAGAAGGTCTGCTTAGAGCTAGACAAAATGCTAGCCCAAAGAGAAGGTCCACTTTGAGGAAGAATCTGAATGGGTAAGCCCAATGGTGGTGCAAGAGAAGAAGCAGAAGGATGAGATAAGGATATGCGTGGATCTCAGAAAATTGAATGATGCATGTATGTATGATCCTTTCTCGACTCTGTTCATAGATGAAGTGTTGGACAATGTAGGTGGCTAGGAATCATATTCCTTCACTGATGGGTTCTCTGGGTACCACCAAATCAAAATCATGCCGGAGGATAGGAGCAAGACAACCTTTGCAATTGAGTGGGGTTGCTTTAAATATATTGTAATTCTGTTTGGATTGAAGAATGCGCCTACAATCTTCTCATGCGTGGTTGTTGTGGCATTCAAGTAATTTATCCATAAGTTCCTGGAGGTATATTTTGACGACTGGACTATATTTGGGCTGGTTAAGAGCCATGTAGTGAGCTTGCGCTTGATGCTAGATACTTGTCAAAGATACTAAATCATGCTCAATCTCAAGAAGTGTCTATGCTATGTTCCTTTTGGAAACCTACTAGGGCATGTGGTTTGCAGAAAAGGACTGATGGTAGACTCCATGAAGATCGTGGTGATACTAAACTTGGAAGCGCCAAGGAGTGTGAAACAATTGCGTGCTACTTTGGGACATATAGGATATTACAAAATGTTTATCAAAAGCTATGCCCAGATCACCGTGCCAACAGAAACATTGTTGAAGAAGGATGTCACGTTCTGTTGGAATGATGACTATAAGAAAATCTTGGATATATTGAAAGAAAATATGGTTACCACGCCGATTCTAGTCTTCCTAGACTAGAAGAAAGAGTTTCATGTACAGGTTGACGCGTCATGTATAGCGTTGGGGGCAGTACTAACACAGGATGCAGAGAAGGCTTGATCGCGTTCACAAGCTGTAGAATATCCAAAGCAAAGAAGAACTATTCTACCATTGAATGCGAGGGGCTAGCTATGGTGTATGCACTCCAGAAGTATCGACACTACTCGATAGGAAGTCACTTTAAGATTTATATGGATCACTCCGCGCTAAAGTACCTAGTCAATAAGACTATGTTGGAGGGGCGAATCTGCAAATGGCTCTTATTATTCCAAGAGTATGATTTTGAAGTTGTTGTGAAGCCTAGATTATTAAATGTGGGACCAAACCATCTATCGCGCATTGAAACAAAGGAGGAACCTGCTAACTTGGAAGAAGGATTGCCTAACTTGCAACTTTTTGCAGTGTGTGTCACGTATGGTCATTTTGAGAATATAATACACTTCCTAACAATAGGAATTGCACCAAAAGGATACTTTGTCCAGCAAAAGAAAGAATTAGTGGTGCATGCGATAGATTTATCTATCATTGTTGGGCATCTATACAAGATGGGGATGGATGAGATATTGCAATGGTATGTACTTGAGTTTGAAAGAAGCAGCATCCTCATGGATGCTCATGGGGGTGCCGCAAGAGGACATTATGCATGGATAGCAACCTCACAAAAGATTCTACGCACCGGGTTGTGGTGGCCAACCCTTCATCAGGATTCAAAAGCATATTGCAAGGCGTGTGATGTATGTCAAAGAATAGGCAGGCCATTGTGGAGGGATGAAATGCCTTTGAATCCAAAAATGACGTTGCAACCCTTTGAAAAGTGGGCAATAGAGTTTGTAGGACCAATTCAACCATAAGGGAAGATAGGAGCAAGATACATTATCATTGTGACGGGGTACTTGACTTGTTGGACAGAAACGCAGCCGGCGAAGGATTGCACGAGCACGAGTACCACAAAGTTCCTATTTGAGAATGTACTGACATAATTTGGATGCCCACAAATCTTGATGAGTGATCGTGGTATGCACTTACTGAATGAGACGATCAGTGCACTATTGGAGAAATTTCAGGTATATCACCAAAAGAGAACACCTTATCACCCACATGCTATTCAACAAATTTCTTGAAAACGAGTTGACCAAGGTTTTCAATGGTTAGCGAAGTGATTGGGACCTATGCATACCTACAGTATTGTGGGCTTATCAAATAACATGCAAAAAGCTGACGATACAAACCCCTTTTAGGCTTGTCTATGGTGTGGAAGCCATAATGCCTATGGAATACATCGTGCCTAGTCTATGCATAGCAGCGGTCACAGGAATGATAGATCACAGAGCCCTGGAAGAGAGGCTTGTGCAGCTGGATGAGCTTGAAGAAGAAAGATTTTTGGTTGGGTTTCACCAATAGGTCCAAAAGTAGCGTGAAAAGGCATGGCATGATCAACACATCAAGCTGCGCACGTTTAAGGTAAACAATCTGGTTTTGTTGTATGATGTAATTTTGATAAATTTCCTAGAAAATTCAGGATGCACTGGTTAGGGCCTTATGTCATTAAGGAGATTACCAACGGAGGAGCGGTACAGTTGGTCAAGTTAAATGGAGAACCCTTCCCAAGAAAGGTGAATGGCAGTCGCTTAAAGCCATACACCAACCGTTCGGTCATGTGACTGAATGAAAGTAGCATAGTCTTAGTGCTCCAAGCATTTGCAAGGAGGTGAGGAACTATAAACTACACTACCCGAATTGGGGAGTTACGTGATTTCAGGACTGCGCTAAGTAGGGAAGTGTCACAGGGTCCACGACAACGCGAAGAAAGCTACGCTACTCATGGAAATAGCGTGCAGGCTCACCAGAAAGTGACTATTAAAGTCATTGTTCATGATTTGATAGTCGAATTGTGGCCAAATGGAGTCAGTGACAGACATTTAAGGCAAAATTTATGGACTAGATTCTTGGAAATTTGCCGCAATCCAGCATTAATGGGCCGAATGTGGGGGGAATGGTTGGATTTGAATTCAAAAGGCCCTATAAATCACAGGTGGTTGTCTAGTGAAAAACACTTGGTAGTTTGAAAATTCAGTTGTTGCGCTATCAAGTTTGTATGGATCATGTCAATTTTGAGGCTTTGAGAGCAAGTTCAGTGTTTGAGAGATTACCAAAGGAGACGCAAGACCTCCTGAATAGAATGATGTCGACACCCGCGGAAGCTGTGTAGGAAATTGAAATAGTAGAAGCTGCCCTAGAGAGTGCCGAAGTGGTAGTCGATGTCCCTAAATCACCCAGGACACCAAGGCCAAAGAAGAATAAGCAAACTATGCTACCGACGCGCATCTCACCTAGAAACCCATAGAGGAGCAAGCTCACTTTGCAGGAAAAGGGGAAGGACATTAATCTGGAGGCAGACAAGGAAGAATCTGAAGAAATCTTGGTGGATGAGGAGGATTTGAAAATGGAAGTTGAAACGCAGGGTGTGGACCCAATTACCAGGTTACCAAAATATGTTCCTCCGAGCAAGGGCAAAGCCAAGGTGCCAAAGGACATAGATTAGATCAAGAGCTCTCTGCAAACTCTATTGCTCCTGGATGACATTGTTTTTGAGGGGTCCCATTTAGGGTGGGTTCCTGTACTAAAGTTCGAAGATTGGGACCTCACAGATCACGAGAAATTCCCTCATTTAGCAACTGAGTAGCTAATGCACCGACGGATTGACACGACTACTGGAATGATTAAATTAGAGCTACAAACATGGCTCGAGGGTGTAGAGAAAGCGAGGATGCTCAACCTGCTCTGGGTACAATTCCTCGTCAATACCATACAATTGAAACCCAACTTTGTTGAAAGTGAAAGCTCTATTATGCTCATCACAAGTTATTTATTTATGACCACCTTATCTTTCTCTCATCTTTCCCATTTATCGATATGGGGTTCACCATATTTTGCATGATCATGCAAATAAAAGATGAAAGCTTGATTTATGTCATACGATGACATAAATTCCAACGTTAGGTGCATTCAATATCCTATATATATAAACATAGCCATAATGTTAGGTACATAAAATATCTTATATATATATAAACCTAACCTTAACATTAATACTATATTTTAAGTTATAATACTAATCAACTAAACCATTGTTGTATCATCATGAAAGTGTACTTATGATTCTAAACCTTTGTTGTATCATCACGAAAGCGACAGTTAGTTATATAACATCGTTTTCAAGGTTAGGTGGATACATGAAAGTGACCATTCGTTTTATAATATCGTTTTCAAGGTTAGGTGGATATAGGATCAGTTTTATATACATTTACATCCACCTCATCTTATTCTCGTCCGCCCATTTTATAAAATTATACTTGAAACCCTCTCCCTTAACGTATGATTCAAAACTTCTCTTTAAGTAGAAACATTATATTAAATAAATTATTTAATATTATAATTACATCAATTAAATCTTCTCATTTTTAACAATGGGGATTTATATATTCTAAAATCATTAAGAAAGTGAAAGTTGCCTCATATCGTAATAAAAGATTTATCAAATATTACATTTACATCCACATGAATGAATAATTCAAAACCTTTCCAATCAATTCAATTATTTAATTCTTTTGGCCGTAAGTTTCCACCAAAAATTATGGTTTTTTATTTTCTTGGTTCTAACTATTTCAACTTTTATATAAATAATCACCACCAATCGTAAAGATAAGAATATTTTAATATACATCTGTTTGTTTTATCTATTAATTTTTGTAAATGATTGAAATATTATATTTTTATTATAATGGTAAAATATATAAATTTAATGTATGAAAATAAATAAAAAATTAAACAACATATTATTTTAAAAAAAATAAAATAATAATAATAATTGAAATATATATATGATTGATATATTATATTTGTACTGTAATTTTTTGTAGATATATAAAATTTAAGTGTGTATATATAATAAAGACTAATATATATATATATATTCTAAATAATGATGATGATGATTAATGTCTATTAAGACCAATGTGGTTTAACGGACCTCAAAAAAATGAAAAAGAATATAATCGTGATTCTTCAAATTCTTGTTTCTATCATTAAAAAAAGGAAAAAAACGCTCTAAAATCGCTATAATTGGTTGACTTAATAAGTCAAGAAGATTGGAAGTGTGGCAGATGTTAAGAAATTGAGAGCGGATGTGAGTAAGAGTAGGGCAGTCTAAAAGGAAGTGTTTTTCTTCTTCCACTCTCTTAGTACGCAAATCTGACAGATTCTATTTTCCGAGAGAGTCTTGAGAGTATACCACTGCTTAGTTTCACTTTGAAGCTCATGAAAATTAGTTCCTATCCTAGCAATGTTCATTTTTTTCTTAGTGTTGGTCAACACATAGAGATAATTATGGTTATCAAGGGTGGGGTTGATCACCTTCTTAAAATTGGAGGTAATAGTATCTTTGACACTATCCTTGCTTCCCATGATGATCTCCTCCTTAATCCCTCAATGGTTGAGCCAATACTGACATCCTTATGCCACCCGTGCATGAGGCGAAGGTGGGGGTTTTGTCTAATGTTAGAAGCAATTTTTGGGAGCCTCTTGGATTCCATGTTGTAAAGCTTCTTCTTATACATCATATATTTAAACATAATCGTATTTTCAATGGCGGACAGACCAAATTCGATCAAGAGGATAGGATAGAGAGCATTTCCCTTGATCTTGACGTTGTAGGTTATGAATTTCTTTTGAATCGTCCCAATCTTTCTCCATGACTCTCTCGATATAGTGCAACCCCAAACTTCACATCCGTATAAAACAATAGGGGTGACGAGAGTCTCAAAGAGGAACCCTTTTTTACTCCAAATGTAAAGATTGGCTAACTTACAATTGTTTTCAAGCTCATAATAAGATTTCCAACCTCCAATAATACTTTTCTCAATGCTATAATTCCAGTTGATTTGATGAGGAAAGTCAATACCCAAATATTTATAATAAGAAACACACTCTAAGAAATGGTTATCATAGATGAAACTACCATGAGTGATCTTTTTGGGTTTAATGATCATGACTTTAGTCTTGTCGGTATTCTTCTCGGTATTAACCACCATACCGATCTTGGCATAGTAGGCATGAAGAGTCTTAAGTTGCTTGTCTAGGTCATCATGGATTTTTGCAAGAAGAATGATATCATTAGCATAAAGGATAAGAGTAATGATTATACCATCAAACTTGGTGCCCTTGCAAACTATAGTTTCGAGACACTCCTCTGGCTGATCGATGTAAATGCTAAAAAAGGTAGGGAATAGGGGAAACCCTTACTTAACCCTGATATTGCATTTAATATCTTTAGACCACCCTTCGTTGGTCTTAATTTTGGAAATGGCAGTCTTGTAGAGGCAGATCACAACAATCCTCAGTTCAGGAGGAACCATGAACTCTTCAAGTCTCTCCCAGATCTTATCTCAAGGAATAGTGTCGAAACATTTTCTAAAGTCCACAAAATAATAGAAGAGATCGAATTTACTATTGCGAAATTCCTTTGCAATGATCCTAAGAGTGACAAGATGGTTGATAGTCGAGCGATGTCTTCTAAAACCAACTTTCCCTTTAGCTCTTTTACCATAGTTTTCAAGCCAAAGGCTAAGCTTCTTTTCCAAAATGAGCCCATAGAGCTTGGCTAGGATGTGGCTAACCATAATGGTCATGTAGTTAGAGGGAACACTTTTGTCCCCATTTTTAAAGATATGCATAATAAGGCTTTGTATCCAAAGCTTAGGGAAGTCATGCTTTACTGCCAAATTGATAAGCGTGTGGATATGAGGAATGATGATAGATCTTCCCATTTTAAAGATCTCAGCTTCGTATCCTTCGATATCTTTAGCTTTCCCATGAGCGAACTTATTAATCCCAAACTCAACGTCTTCGAGAGAAAATATATCTTCCTTAATAAGAGTGTTTTAGATGGCGTCCATCGTGTCTGGAGAGTCATACAACTTCTTAATATAGTTGTCCCAATTTTCTAAGGGGATAGAATGATTGTTTTTAGTTTTACAAACAAGCACATTCTGCCAAAACTTTATGGGTGCAACTTTAGAAAGTTGGAGAATATGCTCTTGTGTCTTGTTAATATATGATCTCTTCTTCCTTTTGATGAGAGCTTTGTATATACTTATATTCTAGAGCTTAATTATTTCATTAGGAGCATCTCTGATCACTTCCCTGGCAATTTTATAGTCTTTTTCATACCAAGGGTTGGAAGTTCTATTATTATACTTATATAAAGTCTCATTAGAGAACTTGCTAATGGTAGTGGAAAGGGTAGTAGTAAATTGGTAATAAATTTGATTAATGTTGTTATTATAAGTTAGGGAGCCTAAATCCATTTCTAAATCCCTTAAGAAAAGGTTGACATTATGTCTATCAAAGCAAATGTGTATTTTTCTTCCATTGGTCTCCTGCATGTGGTTGGTATGCATAACAAGATTTAGGGATTAAGACAAAGGTCAGTGGTCAAAGTCAGGCTCATACCCATTAAGCAGCTCAAAGTTTGTAATACAGTTGAGGACATGGATGTCAGAAATCACATAATCCATGACATTGCTACCCAACCCTTGGAAACAACTCATCTGACCGGAGGAAGGCCACTTATTAATACCATTACAAATGATTAGGTCTTGAGAACTACAAAGTTTGAGGAGCTCGTTGTCGAATAAGTTCTCAATTATGTCATGAAAGTCTCTCTTGAATCTATTCGCTAAGTTACCATCTTCATCAAGTCACAACGGGTCGGGGTTAGACTTGTTACTTAACATAATAACTTGGTTAGTAGCAGTTCTAGCATTAAAGTCCTCAAGCAAAAGGATATTATCTTCATTCCTTATGTTGTAGATGTCTTTTTGTAAGGTATTGAAAGGACAATCTTTATCCAAGTTGTTTTTCTTATAGGATGTAGAGTTGATAGGAGCGAAATAGCAAATTGCAAGAAAGATCCTATTGGTGGTAGAATCAGAGATCTTGATCCAAACGTACTAATTGAAGGGGTCACTTTTATGATAAATAAATAAAAACAAAATTAAAAAATTAAAATATAATATATATATAAATATATATATATATATAATATATATATTTTTTTTTTTACTTCATATATTTAAATTTATTTTATATTAATATTACACTTATATTTTAACTATTTATAATATATAAACTTATATAATTTAAGTATCAATGATATAAATAAAAAATTAACCACACACATGTTCAAAAATAATAAATGCAATTTACATATGATATTTTTAACATTTTATAATATATAATATTATATATTATTCACAACAAATTTAAATATTTAAATATTTTTTTCATATACATATCCTAATTTTATATATTTTATTGAAATATGTAATATCTCTTTGAAGTTTATAACATGTCGTTAATTACCATGGTTAATGTTTAACGAAATGGTTGAAATCAAGAACTATTGTAAATTTGTTTGTAACTATATGTTGAAGTTATCATACTTTATTGGAGAAAAACAACAAGAAAAAAGGAGGACTCAAATGTGGTGCATATATGATATGGTTGGTGTAGGACATTGAATAAACCACTACTCCCTGTGTTTTTCGCGACTAGAATAACTGGTTCTCGTGGATCCTTATCTCTAGTGATGCAATTTTTGATTAACACCTGTGGGCTTTGGTCTAACGACAATCATGATTCCCAACAAGTGGTATGAGAGGGTGGGTCGTGAGTTCGATACACATCAAGCTCGCATTGGGGGGGAGATTGTTGGACATTGGATAAACCAATACTCTTTGTGTGTTTCGCGACATGGACTAACCGCCTCTTGTGGATCCTTATCTCTGGTGATGTGATTGTTGACTAACACCTGCAAGTTTTGGTTTAACGACAATCATGATTCCCAATAGTTGGTAAGGTTTTGAGGGCATGACAGATTTTTACAGAGGATAAATCCATACAAGGATACGATGCTAATTCTTTTAAAAAGATCACTATCGTGGCTTGTTTCTTTTTACAAAAGTTAGAGTAAAAGGAAAAGTGATATGTGGAAACAACTATTTTCACTCTTGCACCATTTCCAAACCATATCTTCCTCCTGCCTATCTATCGTTTGGGTTGTGTTGGAAATGATTATGTGTGGTCATCCAGGATTAAGTTTGAGATTGGTCCTGAGTTCTAACCATATAATCTTGAGTTCATAGATCATATTTGGTAGAGGATGAGGGTGGTCTTCACAGGAAATGGATTTGGAGCTCTACTCTGGAACGACCACTGGTGGATACGAAAATTTTCTCAAATGACATTTCCACTAAATAATAGAATGGGGAAAAAACTACATTTTGAGATAGACAAGAAGTATGAGCTCCTTGGTGTTTGGGGGTAGGCCCCTTCACAACTGTGTGCTTAGCGACTGATACATCCAATGGCAAGAATGTTAAACAAATTTTATGCCGAGAGAGTCTGTGTTTCTTTGTGAAGGGAGATAAGTGTTTCTTTGTGAAGGGAGATAAGTATATTATTAATTTTATTGAAAAGATTTAAAAAGTTTATAAGCCCAAGAAAAGATAAGATAGGTTAATTTTTTCATGTTCATGGGAAATACTACACATGCATCTTGTGTGTATGAAATGATAAAAAAATGTTATTTTATTGAAAGATTTCAGAGGAGTTTTTGTGCATGAATTGATAAAAATAAAGGTTATTTTTAAAAAAATATTTATTCGAATCTTGCATATTATTGTTACCAGTTTGACTCCCATTAAATCTTGACTCATTCTGTCAATTTTGCCTTGTGCTTCCTCTCATATTCTCATGATAAAATATGCTCCCTTAAATTTTCATATTACCCTTGCATTAAATGTACCATTATAATAATCATCATACCTTATAAAAAATTACTATCATTATTAAATAAAAAATTAAAATCTTAATTTTGAATTAAAAATTACCATTATTATTATAATAAATTAAAATTAATAAAAAATAAATATCATTAAAATCTAAACCTAACTTTTTATATATAGATAGATAGATATAAACCAGAAAAATTAAATTAAATAAAACAAACCAGTATTAATAAATCAATTAATATATATATATAAATAACCCATCTTTCCTACCACTTCATTTAAAAATTAGAAAGGTTGATAATGATCAACGTATGCTCCACTTTGAGATTAAATATGAACGATAATTATAACTCCCTAAGTAAACACTTTATGAATCATGTTAAATACCGTCAAGTGGAGACCCATGGAATATTGAAAAATGGACCCATAATATGACTTGTTACCATTTGTTACCACTTTATTAAGCCATCAGGGTTTAATTTAGAGTTATTTATTTCAGACTCGACAAAATTTCGAATTTCGAATAAGATTTATAGAAACATATATTAAATATATATATATATATATATATATATATATAAATATATATATATATATATATAAAATTAATTTTTAATTAAATATAGATATGTATTTATTTATTAAAGGTTATAATTATATATGTATAATTTTATTTTAAAGTTAAATTTTATATTATTATTGAGATTTTATTTAAGATTATATTGATTAAGTTATTTAAAAATTTATTTGAAATTTATATTAAAATGGAGTTTGAAAGTTATAATTAAAGTTTTATTTTAAATTTAAAATTGAAAACATATATACATTTTAGATTGTCTTTCATTTAAATTCAGTTTTTGATATTTTTACAGAATTAATGGTGAATGGAAAATATGCCCGCATGAGTTTAACGTGAAAGAGCATTAAAAGGGGAATTATTCAAATTTTATATTGAAATGGAAATCTATAGTTTATTATATATTTATTTTGGATTTGATTTCAAACTCACAATTTTATTTTTAATGAATGAGTTATTTTTATTTATTTCTAATGAATGAGTTATTTTTACCATAAACAATTTAATAGTTAATTGATTGAAGATTTGAACGGGAGATTAATGGGAGAAAAAATATACATTTCATTTAGTTAAAATAATAATTATTAATGTAATTTTACTAGAAGTTATGGAAACTAAATGAAACGAGCTTCGAAACGTTTAAACGAAGATGTAAAAGAATTGTTCGAGAGCTTTTTTGGGGAAGAAGCCTTTTGGTAGAGATTTTTTTGGGCAGATTGAATGATAGTGGTGCATTGTAAATGAAGAATTATTCCTTTTAAGGCCATCATGTACTTGCTATAGTGGTGTTGTTCATTGTAGTCATGAGGATTTTATTTAATAATATCTATTTCCTTCTTTTCTTTTTGTGCGTTCTTTTTATGTGAAGTTTTATTTACTAGTTCATTCTGCAGGTTATTGATATAACATGATTATTCAATAATATTGAAAGCAATAACAATTTAAATACTTGAAACCGCTTAGAGAGCTCGGCCCTGCTCCGCGAGACCCACACCTTGCGGATCTGAACCCTGCGGCATTGGCCGCCCCTACTTCCTTTGGCTTCTGGTCCACCGTGGGGCCTATCTTCTGTCTGTGGTTGGCCAAGGATTGCCCGCCAAATACCCTTGCTTCCAGCGGCGGTCGCCTAGGGTTTGAGCTGGATCTCCATGGAGGAGCCGGATCCCCCCTTGGGACCTTCCTCCCCTTCTCCATCCTCTACTGCTGAGGTCTTCAGATCCTTGTTGGCCTTTCTCCCCAAGAAGAAAGCTGTGGAAGCCGCCAAGTTCGTGAAAAGGCTTGAAGAAATCCCAGAGATCACTCTTCCTCCTGAAGGGCCGATCCAAGTAGCTCTTTCTCTAGCGGATTGCACTCTGGTGGGTCAGTTTACAGGTCTCTGGCCCTCTCCGAAATCAACAGAAAGCTGGGTCTCCAGAAACTGGGCTCCACTGATCAAGAGAAAGGTAATATCTTATTTCCTCGGAAGAGGTTACTTCCTATTTGAATTCTCAGAAAAAGAGGACAAGGATCTTATATTCAGAAATGGCCCCTACTTCATGGGACCCCAAGGACTGTACCTAAACAAATAGATGCCAGATTTCGACCCGACGGTGGATGTTCCTTCAACAGTCCCAGTATGGGTAAGACTCCCCAATCTCCTGGTCCATTGCTGGAACTGGGATTCCCTGAAACACATCGGAAACACCCTTGGGAAATTCATAGATAGGGCCAATAACAGGGACCAGTATGACTGTGCCATAATTTGTGTGGAGGTGGACCTGGAGGTCGGTCTACCAGAAGCCATCAAAATAAGGGTGGGTCCGTGGACGCATATTCAGAAACTAGACTATGAACAACTGCCGTTCAAATGCTGGAAGTGTCAAGTCTACGGTCATTTCGCTAGAGATTGCCCGTCCAAAGGGGCTGAAGAAAAAGGGAAGGAGGAAGGATAGAACCAGGTAAAGAGATCCAAAAATTCCCTCAGGAAGACCGTAAATGCTAATACCAGAGCCCCCCAAATAGGCCCTGCTCAGCAATCGCCCATGGAGAGTCAAGGGAACAGATTTGAGATCCTTGGATCCGAAACCATAATTACCCAGGAAACAGAAACCTCGAAAGAAGTCTCTCCGCCTAAATCTATAAGCGAACCAGAGAGATCCAAAGGAAAGAAGTCAGAAGAGAATGAGGAAACCCAAGAGTCCGAGGAATCAGATGAAGAAGGGGAAATAGGGGAATCGTAGTCTATCCCCAGAAGATCTACAAGAGACTGAATGTCAACAAAAGGAAAAAGGGAGCAAGAAACATACAAAGACAAGCTCCAAGGTAGCCAGCCTACGCTAGAGAAACTCCTAGCAAAAAAACCGAAGAAGAAGAAGATTCAAACCCAGAGCTCCAAAGGAGCTCACCACAACAAAAGCAAATAATGAAGTTAGTCTCCTGGAATTGCAGGGGAATGGGCTCCAAAGCCAAGGAAGAAGTGATGAGCAGTCTGATAAGGCTGGAAGCCCTGGATATCCTCCTCATCTAGGAGACCAAAATGGAGGATTCAACCTTCCTCCAAGCAAGTAGAAAGTTTTGGAAAAAAGACGGAGCACATGCAACCTTTGCCCGGGGAGCATCAGAAGGACTTGGGTTGCTCTGGAATCCTAATAAGTTCTCCCTTATCTCTGAGCCCTGAATACTCATTGGATTTTATTAAAATTGCAGCATTTGGAATCTAAAGAAATTATTAGTCTGGTCAATGTATATGCTCCTAATAATGCAGGTGAAAAGAAGCTATGCTGGGATTCCATCAAAAACCTGGCAAATCTGGAAGATTTGGAGAACATTGTCATCGCAGGAGATTTCAATCTCACCTTACTTTCATCAGAAAAAAGAGGAGGCAGTATTGTCAGAGACCCGACAAGAGAAACAGTAGAGGATCTCATGCAGGATTGGGATCTGATAGATATTAAGCCAACTATTGGTAAGTACACGTGGTAAAACAAAAGGGTTGGCCCAGGACACATAGCTGCAAGACTGGACCACTTCTTGGCGCAACGTTCCTTCCTGATCCTTGGATTAAAAGCTAGATCACACATCCTTCACAGCAGTACATCATACCACAAGCCTATCAGCTTGGAATTGCTGACCACTAAAGATCTGGGGCCTATTCCATTTAGGTTCAGCTCTCTCTAGATCAAGGAGGCAGACTTCATGGATAAGGTCAGAGACTGCTGGAAAGACCCAGTTAAGGGTTCTGCCTTCTTTGTGTGGGAGGAAAAACTTAGAAGAGTGAAAGCCATGCTAAAAAATTGGGCCAAGTCCCTGCCAAACCCAGCTGCGGAAAGGAAAAAATCTCAATTATATCTTGAAAGCCAACATCTTCTTCTTGAAATAGATGAAATTTCAAAAGAAGATCTGGAAAAGGAGGCCAAGATTCAGCAAAACTTCCATAAGGCATGCCTGGCTGAAGAGGAGTACTGGAGGCTCAAATCTAGAAGTCTTTGGCTCAAAGCTGGACACAGGAATTCCTCATTTTTCCACAAACAAGCTCAAGCTAGGAAAGGACGGAACTCCATCATTGAAATAAAAGAAAAAAATAGCATTCTAAAGGACTTTGCAAGCATAAAAAAGGCAGCCTCAGAACATTTTGAGAAGCTGTACAGGGAAGATATAGGAGCAGACCAAAATGACAGCCTACTAGATGTTGTCCCTAAGCTCATCACCCCCAAAATGAATCAGGTTCTAGAAAGCAAAATCACGCTCAAGGAAACCAAGGAGGCACTTTACGCCATGGACCCGGATAAAGCCCCGGGCCCGGACGGTTTCACACCAAGATTCTTACAAACTTGATGGTAGATAATTGAGAAGGAATTCCTCAAAATGATTCAGAAATCCCAGAACTGTTAGAAGATTGGAGGTTGCACAAACTCTGCATTTCTTGCTCTCATCCCTAAGGAAAAAGGGGCAAACTCCTTCAGCAGATTTCGCCCAATTTCACTATGTAACATTGGGTACAAAGTGATCACCAAAGTGATAGCAAACAGGTTGAAAAGATTCCTCCCCAAAATCATCCCAGACAACCAAGGGGAATTCATCAAAGGCAGGCAGCTAGTGGACAACTTCGTGCTGGTTCAAGAGGCAATCCATTCCAACCAACACCGAAAGGAAAAAGGCATGGTTATCAAACTAGATCTAGCTAATGCCTTTGATAGTGTTAGACATAGATTCTTGTTTGATGTAATGTATAAAATGGGATCTGGGCAAGGCCTCATAAAGTGGATAAAAGCTTGTATATTGGAGCCTTGGATTGCTCCTCTGGTGAATGGAAGGGCCGCAGATTTTTTCAAAGCTTCTAGAGGACTGAGGCAGGGGTGCCCTCTCTCACCCCTCCTCTTCGTTATTCAAGCTTCTGTTCTTAGTTTCTATTTGAATAAAAAGCAGCAAGAACATGCTATTGCCGGGCTGTGCATTGCAAGAGGGGTGAAACGCATCAATCATGCCCTCTTTGCTGATGACACCGTTCTTCTGGGAGCTGCAACACCACAATCAGCTACCAACTTCAAAGAAGTTTTGGACGACTTTTGTAAGAGCTCAGGCTGTGAGTTAAATAAGGGGAAATGTCAAATATTTTGCTGGAATATCCTTGCTTCCACTGCAAATTCCATAGCTAGATGTCTGGGATTTGCGGCCTCCACTATCTGGTCCTCTTTCAAATATCTTGGGTTGCCAATCTTTAATAAGAGGGCATCAAGCAAAGACTATTCTCCTCTTTTAGAAAAATTCAAAGCTAAGATGCAAGCCTGGGGATCCTCTTGGCTCAACATCGCCAGCAAAGTAGTGCTCATCAAGGTAGTTCTCAACAGTCTTCCGATCTTCAAATTCGTTGTCCTCCTGGCACATGTGGGAATTATCAATAAGATGGAAGAATTAACCAGGCATTTTTTTTGGAAAGGTGGCAAGCATAATGATAAGAGATTCTCCCTAATCAGTTGGGAAACAGTCACAAAACCAACTCTTGAAGGGGGAATGAGTTTTAAAGACCTGAAGGCTTAAAATCTAGCTATGGGAGCCAAATTAATTTGGAAAATAATTGCCTCTAAACCAAACTGGGCTCAGATCACATTATGGAGAAAATACTTTAGAGGAACAAGGCTCAGGTGTTTAGATCAACCAAAAAACTCGTTCAGAACACACTTCAGTAGCTTCATTAACAGAATCGTGCCAATGATAAAAAACCATGCACATTGGATCCTTGGAAACGACAAGCGAATACAACTATGGAATGACATAATTCTAGATATCCCTCCTTTGGAAGAAACCGGAGATTTTGCAACGTTAAGAAATTGGCTTGCTGCAGCAAACATCCACACTCTGTGGGACATCACATTGTGGACAGAGGATTCTTGGGCGGGTTGGAAACAATTATCGGTGCCCAACAACGTGCAAACTGAATGAACAACGCTTAGATCCCAGCTACACGGGCTGGCCCCTATCCACGCAAGCGGGAAGAATGCGAGAGGCTGGGGGAAAATCATTCAGGTTACACAGTCAAGCAGGGATACTCTAAGTATTTAGAGCGCCCCCACATACCTCCCAATCCTGCTCCTTGGACAGGCATATGGAACTTCCCATCTATTCCAAAACTAGATTTCTTTTGCTAGATTCTCTGCCACCAAAAAATCCTCACTGAGGACAGACTCCAAAAAAGAGGATTTAATGGTCCGTCTAGATGTATTCTCTGCAAGGCAAATTCTGAAATCGCCCTCCATATTATGATTGAATGCAATTACACAATCTCTGTCTGGCAGGAGCTGCTAGATCCTTGGAATTTCGATTTTAACTTTCCCACTTCTGTTCAAGAGCTATTTGCAGGCTGGATGGCTAGATATCTAGGTATTCAACCAAAAAATAAAACGATCAGATTAGCATGGAGTGCATTGCCAAAATTCACTAGTTGGTAGGTTTGGTTAGAAAGGAACAGGAGGATATTCCGTAACAAAGCCCAGGACCATAGAATAATCGCCAACTCAATGAAATGCCAATTAAATGAGTGGTTGGAAGGCACAGGTGACGAATCAAATCTTAGTCAGCAAGACAGAGAGCTGGGTTCTGCCCTTAAGCTTAGCTTCCATAAGCCAAGAAGCTCACCCCCAACTTTTGAAGTTTGGAAAATCAAGAAAAACGAGACTGACTTTCAGGTTTGGCTGTCCAAGCATTCAATTCCCTCTCTATTTTTTGATGGAGCAGCTAAAGGGAATCCAGGGAAGGCCGGGGCTGGAGGACTCATTATTATGCCAGACAACACTCCTCATAATTTCACCTGGGGTCTAGGCCACAGATCTAGCATGCAAGCCGAGGCGCTGGCCCGCTTTCAAGGTGTAATCTTCCTCAAGGAGCTGGGAATACAGGAAGCAAATATCTTTGGAGACTCCCAAGTAATCATAAGAGTAGTGGCGACTAACTCCATCCCAATAGATCTGCAACTAGCAAGGTTATTTACAAGAATTAAAAGCATTTCAAAGTCTCTTCACTTGACATATTTTCATGTACTGAGAACAAATAATAAAGCAACAGATACCCAAGCAAACATTGCAGTCCACTTAGACGCTAGAACTATTCTAAAAAATAAGGAAAGTCTGTGGGCACCTATACCGTAAAAAGCCATGTTTTACTACTATATTTTAAATTAGTTTGTCTGTATCTTTCAGCTACGACAGTTAGCAACAAAAGAGCACTTTGATAATTGTAAAAAGAGGAAATGGATAAGAGCAAAAGCCAATTCCCTCCTGGTTGAAAGGCAGGCTGGAAATTGCTCCTCATTTTGTAACTGATTGTGTGGCCATTTGCCAACGAAATAATGAAATCCTATAACCGTTCTTATAAAATATATATATTACAGTACAAATGTAATATTGTTTGTGAGAATAATTTCGGCAAAATCACATAACAAATCATTTGTCGACGCGTTTCAAACCAACCAGTGTGGTTCATCGTCAAGACAAGTTGAAGATCTGATCTGAGCAATAAATTAAATAGAGATAGCAAGCCATTCCAATAATATATATTAATTATTATTATTATTTATATTTTTATATATATATATATATATTCTATTATATTCCATTACACTTAAATTTATAAATCATTGTAATAAAAGTATAATATTTCAATCATTTACAAAAAAATTAAATTAGATAAAACAAACATATGTATATTAAAAAATATTCTAATCTTTACGATTGGTTGTGATTATTTATATATTCAGTGGTAACAATCATTCTTAGAATTATATATAAAAGAGTTACAACTCTATATATATACAATTTACAAATTTGTTCTAATATATGAAATTTAATATAAAATTTTATTAAATAATTTTTTAACTGTTAAAGTTTGTTGAGTTTTAAAGTCATTTAACTCAGCCACGAATACTATGTGACTTAGCTTAAAACTATAGTAATAAAATTAAAAATGATGTTTAGCTTAAACAATTTCATGAGCAATCAATTTTTTTCGTTGTGGGTTCAAGTCTAATAAAAACATGTTATAATTGAACTATTTATGACTTTAAAGAAATATTGTATACACAAATTCTTATTTCAATTATATATATATTACAATGGAAATTCGAGTCATAAGTAATAACGAGATAAAGTCAAAGTTTACGTTAAAAGTTGAAATAGTTAAAACCAAGAAAATAAAAAACCATAATTTTTTGGTGGAAACTTACGCCCAAAAGAATTAAATAATTGAATTGATTTGAAAGGTTTTGAATTATTTATTCATGTGGATGTAAATGTAAACGTAATATTTAATAAATCTTTTATTACGATATGAGGCAACTTTCACTTTCTTAATGATTTTAGAAAATATAATATATAAATCCCCATTAGTAAAAATGAGAAGATTTAATCGATGTAATTATAATATTAAATAATTTATTTAATATAATGTTTCTACTTAAAGAGAAGTTTTGAATCATACGTTAAGGGAGAGGGTTTCAAGTATATTCTTATAAAATGGGCGGACGAGAATAAGATGAGGTGGATGCAAATGTATACAAAACCGACCTTATATCCACCTAACCTTGAAAACGATGTTATAAAACGAATGGTCACTTTCATGTATCCACCTAACCTTGAAAACGATGTTATATAACCAACTGTCACTTTCATGATGATACAACAAAGGTTTAGAATCATAAGTACACTTTCATGATGATACAACAATGGTTTAGTTGATTAGTATTATAACTTAAAATATAGTATTAATGTGAAGGTTAGGTTTATATATGTATATATATATATAAGATATTTTATGTAACTAACATTATGGTTATGTTTATATATATAGAGGATATTGAATGCACCTAACGTTGGAATTATGTCATCGTATGACATAAATCAAGCTTTCATCTTTTATTTGCATGATCATGCAAAATATGGTGAACCCCATATCGATAAATGGGAAAGATGAGAGAAAGATGAGGTGGTCATAAATATAATATTAAATAACTTGTGATGAGCATAATAGAGCTTTCACTTTCAACAAAGTTTGGTTTGAATTGTATGGTATTGACGAGGAATTGTGAAAATTTTAAGTTAAATATAAATTGAAAATTTTGAATGGATTACATAATTTTTTATATATATATATATTTATTTATTTCTAGGAAGACAAAAGTAATATATTATATTATGAAAAGAAAATATACAAAATAATTGACATTATATCATCATTCACAGGATGTATAAGAACATAGTTCTCCTAATCTCACATTTGAAGAAAAAGTGTGCCATATAACTGAACAATACATAACCCAACAAAGAAAATCGTAGCATCATAGGTGTCAAGATTTTCCTAATACTCAGAGCTGAAAGAGAGAACCCCATGTTGCCAAAAATATGCAGAAGATAGATCATCCCATTGTCACATATGGATATCAAAACAACAAATCAAGTGACATATACAAAATTTTACAGAAAAAAAGGGGAGTTTCAGATTTAACCCGGAAATAGGAAGTCCCCCATATCAAAAGTGTTGTGCTCTCAAGTGATCTCCAAGTACCATTTGCCGATCGTTCCCTGCAATCTCTTTTTGGATAATCTATCTGCTTCCTTCTTTTGGTTCTCGCCGATATGCTGGATTATGGAACCTCCATGGAGTTGCCAAAGAACATCAATCCGCTCCAGCCATCCTTGTAGCATAGGAATGCTAATGGAGGCTTTTCCCAAGACCTGGTCAGTAATGATCTTCGAATCTCCATAAATGTGCAAATATGGAATATCAAGGAAACTGCTGAGCCATAAGAGGCCCCATAGTGCTATTGCATCAGCCTTGGTGTTGGTGTCGTGTCCTCTGTTCCAAAAGACCCTGTAGGATAAATCAGCAGATATAGCCATCCAAAAACCACATGCACAAGAATTTCTTTGTGCAACCCCATCAAAAAACCCCATCGGATACAGAGACTCTGTATAGATCTGCATGTGTGGATTGTTGCAAGAACGTGGGGGTTGTGAAGAATATACAGTGAGATTAGATATGATTCTATCAATAACCAAATAGAAATCATCTACTGAGTTCTAGAAAAGATACTTATTTCGCCAATTCTAGATAGCCCATAAGAGGAATAGTGGGATGGCTCTCTAGGAGGATTTCTGAGCACTCCACCATTTTAGGGAGTCCTTGATGGAAGTATGCTGGATATACTGGAATCCAATAATAGCCATACCTAAAAAATATACTGGAAATGCAAGAAAATATGATTGTTGTTTTCGCCATCTCTTTTGCAAATAGAGCATATACCCAGACCATGCCATTTCCTTTTCTGCAGATTCTCCCAGCTCAGATTCCTATTGTGGTAGACCAACCATGAGAAGATGATAATTATAGTTGGAATCTTAGTTTTCCAAAAGGCAAATAGAAATTGGTGTTCCCCTTGACTAGCAGCCAATCTGGAAAGAGTTGAGTATGTGTCAGCCACAATGATATTATCAACAACCATCTTTCCCGTCCAAGTGATTGAATCCTTGGTTCCTGTGCGACAAATGCCAATGTGTTTTATAGTAGAAATAACCTTATTCCACTCCAGTGCCATATGACCATAGAAATCGAGAGTATGTGCCTCTTTCCAAATGGGAAGTGGACCCTGCCAATCATTTATGACTTGACCCCAGAAATATACTCCATGTCCATTAAGGTGGTGTTTGATGCTTGCAGAGATGGAGCATTCCTCTCTAGCACCCAGGATTGGGTTGATTCCAATAAGAATACAGTTTCTCGATTGAAATTTCCATGCAAGATGTTGAAAAATAATTTTTCCATTTTCAGAAAGCTTTGCGAGATGGTTGATCCCTATTTGATGCCAATGGTGCCTTTCCTGTACCAAAAACTGAAATCTTTATCCTTGCGATACTTATGTTGTATGATCTTACTCCATGTACCAGCTCCAAATAAGCCCCTCCAAAGGGATTTCATCAACAGTGTTCCGCCAAATCTACTGATCCAGGTGGATGTTGGTGGCCACCCACCTATCCCATTTGGACCCCCGCAACTATCTCTTTCAATTTTTCAGTTTCCGTAATTGTAGCACAACTTACTATTTTTAGCAGTTTTTTCGGGTCCTGAACTTCCGGAGCCGTTTTGAGGCCCTAAACGACGTTTTGTGGGAAATCTGGGGGCAACATGGTTCCATGGATCGATGTTTCCCTTCTCAAAGTGGTAGTTCTCGGATAGATCTTTCTAACGAGCTATCATACGCGTCAAACAAAGATCGTATGCCAAAGTTACGACCCCGGGAAATTGATGTACCAATTTACCCAAAACGGGGCCCACAGTTTTGGCGTTTCATCTTCTAAGGGTCGGCTTTGGAATGTGAAGGGTTTTCCATTGTTTCTCAACAATAAATAGGCCTTCGAGCCTCATTGTAACACAGTTCGGAACAGTTCAGAGGCATGTAGCCACACATCTCTTCTCAGAGATAAAGCTACCATCACCCTAGCTGGTTTATTTCTATTTCCAGTTGTAAGCATATTTCAGTATTTTCCATTAATGAAATGAAGTATTACTTCCGCTGCATATTTGTGTATATGGTTATCTCTGTATTTTGTTGCGTTCCTGTTTAAATCCGGATCAGTGGTATCAGAGCGGTCTGCTTTTTCTCGGTTTTTCTTTGCATGTCCCCGACGAGGTCGGGATATAAGGAGTTAGGGCTTGAACTGGTCGAACCTTTGCAAGACCAGCCTCGAAAATCCCGACGACCTCCCATGGCGGATGAGAAGAAAGATGAGGGGGCAGGACATCCTATCAAAATCTTTCTCGAAGAAGCACTCGAGTGGCAAAGGAACGCGATGATGGATAGCTTTGCGCAGATCCTTCAGCGGCTACCCAGAGGTGACGCATCGGCTTCCAACAGCTACTCTAGAAACGCCACGCCCTTTAAGGTACAAGTTAATTTTGAAATCCACATCTTTGAGGGTCAAATAGACACAAATGCCGTAGATAAATGGTTAAATATGCTAGAAGGGTATTTTTCTGTTCATGAATTTTCAAGTCGGGAAAAGATTGTTTTTGCTCTTCTCGAAGCAGCCCCCCATGTCAAGGATTGGTGGGAAACCTACTGCGAGCAGAAGGATGAAACTACAGGCTCGCTATTTTCAGCCGCACCCACTTGGAATTCATTCCGAGATGCCATCAAGGAGCAG
>APFE030375574.1:38685-72011 GCA_000404065.3 Pinus taeda | reverse complement strand
CCTCCCCTACAGCATCAAACCATTCACAGACGAGGTATTGTGTGATGTTACACCTCTGGATGTTTGTGATGTATTATTAGGCCAGCCATACTTGTGGAGGCGACATGCTGTGTATGAGTCAAGGCCTCGTGCTGTCATTATTTATTTGAGTAATTCATTATACAGGATACCAGAGGTAGCCCCACCTACTGCCACCTCTTTGATCACTGCTAAGAGGCAGCAAGCTCATCTCCCAAACCAGGAAATTCATTTGTATGGTGCGCTCCCAAAGTAAGGGGAAGATCGTTGCTACATCCATGACCCCCACAAAGGGTTCCTCCATGCAGCAGCAGCAAAGGGATACAGTCATGACAGAACACGGGAACAACTTCTCCTCACGCATAGGGGTACCACACAAGCTTCAGGTGGGCAACAAAGTCTGGTTGCATCGATAGAGAGAACACCTTACCAGAACCCATCAGAAAATCAGACCACTCCGACATGGTCCTTACACCAGTACCAAGGCTATGGGCAACAATGCTTGGAAGCACAGCATTCCTCCATTCCTTTGCTTGCACCGAGTGTTCAAAATGGACCGTCATCGACCAGGTTTACCACCATTACTGGACACATCAGAGATTGCAGAACAGCTCACCAGTGACCCAGCTCAGCAAAAGCTTCCTCATCTCAGGGAGGAACTCAACGCAATGGGGACCATTTCTTCCTAAGGGGGGAGGAATGATCCAGGTGGATGTGGTGGCCACCCACCTATTCCATTTGGACCCCCACAATTGTCTCTTTCAGCATTTTCAGTTTCCTTAATTGTAGCACAACTTACTATTTTTAGCAGTTTTTCGGGTCCTGAACTTCCGGAGCCGTTTGAGGCCCTAAACGACGTTTTTTGGGGAATCCAGGGGCAACACCATGTTTCCCTTCCCAAGTGGTAGTTCTCGGATAGATCTTTCTAACGAGCTATCATACGCGTCAAACGGAGATCGTATGCCAAATTTGCGACCCCGGGAAGTTGATGTACCAATTTACCCAAAACGGGGCCCACAATTTGGCGTTTCATCTTCCAGGGTTAGGTTTGGAATGTGAAGGGTTTCCATTGCTTCTCAACAATAAATAGGCCTTCGAGCCTCATTGTAACACAGTTCAGAGGCATGTAGCCACACATCTCTTCTCAGAGATAAGCTACCATCGCCCTAGCTGGTTTATTTCTATTTCCAGTTGTAAGCATATTTCAGTATTTTCCATTAAAGAAATGAAGTATTATTTCCGCTGCATCTTTGTGTATATGGTTATCTCTATATTTTATTGCGTTCCTATTTAAATCCGGATCATCTACCGAGCTCCATGATACTCCATCCACCCATATCCTTGGGGAAGGTGATATTGGATAGTTTGGTCAAGTGATATTTTTTTCTTTTATGGTTCCCCCACCCAGATGAAATTTTCCATTAAGCGGTTTAGACCTTTTATAATGGATGCAGGAATGTAGTATAAGTGGGCCCAATAAACCCCCATCTGAGACAAAACCGCTTGGGTGAGAACGACCCGCCCCCCCAGTGACAGGCACTAAACTCCCACCTAGATATCCTTTTCAAAAAACGACCAGCAATCCATTGCCAATCAACAATTCTGTAGCAACAAGGTTTGATACGATATCCTAGGTATTTCATTCCATTTTGTATTGACATTGCCTTAATGCCAAATAAACCTTTAATATATGAAACAATCTGCATGTCACAATTTCCATGATATAAGACGGATTTATTAATATTCATGTGCATGCCATAAGCATTTGCAAATTTATTGAAGATGTGAAAGAGACATAACCAAGAAAAATGACAGAGCATACCCATGATAAGAATATCATCGACAAAAATATTATGTGAGATGTTGATGTTGCTTCCCATCTTTAGTGGTAGAAATTGTTCCTCCAGAACCGCTCTTTTTACGTGCAGGCTTAAGCAATCCATCGCTAGGATGAAGAGAAGAGGGGGACAGTGAGCATCCTTGACGCAACCCTCGAGCAACACGAAAATATTTTGTTGAATAACCATTTATGATAACAACGTAGTTAACATTATCCGCACAAGCCATTATCCAATCTATACATCTAGGTCTTAGTCCAATTTTGATGAGGATACACTGAAGAAAGCCCCAATCTAGGTAGTCATATGCCTTCTGTAGGTCAATCTGAAAAATAACAACATTTGGATGCTTGGTGTGTATCGTGTGCATGCTCTCTTGTGTATTTGTAATAGAATCACGGATGAGCCTATTCTGGAGAAACCATGCTGTTTTGGTGTAATATGGCGCGAAAGAGTACTGCGCATTCTATCGGCAATGGTCTTTGATATAACTTTATATATAAGATTGCACAGGGATATAGGCCTGTATTCAGAGAAACATTTTGTAGTGTTGTTCTTAGGAATGAGGGTGATACATGTAGATTTCATATGGTGATGTATGAAGCCCGTGGTCTTCGACTCTTCCACCATGCCCAACAAATATCCTTTAAGGAGTTCAAAAAAATGGGTGAAAAGTTCTATCGTCCATCCATCAGGACCTGGGCTTTTGTCACCCTTAAATGATTTAAGCACACCCAGTAATTATTCTTCCGTGACTTCCTTGAAGAATTCATCATTTTGTTCTATCTCATACATAATTGGATAAGGATCAATCCCCCATATTAGGTCCTCAGTAGTGATTGTCATTCTTTCCATATGCCTTTTAAAAGTATTGTATAGCAGCATTACAAATCCCTTCTTGTGATTGATGAATATGTCCATCCTCATCCATAATCTCCCAGATGGAGTTAATATTGCGACGGTGATTTGCATAATGGTGAAAGAATCTGGTATTGCGATCTCCTTCCTTTATACAGGTTGCCCTACTTTTCAATCGCCATGTAGATTCCTCGATAGAAAGAAGATTCTTCTTACGAAGTTCAAGTGCATGAATGCAGAGTTGAATCTCTGCAGAAAGACAATGGGAGGAAATTTTGGGCAGAATCAAGTCCATTTCATTTTGTATGTCAATAAGTTCCTTCTTAAGGTCCCTATACTTCTGTTTCTGCCAAAGTTTGACATTCCCATGAAGGGAGTTCAATTTATCAAGAATATTAACCATGGGGGAAGTGCCACGAACACATTGTCAACCCCAAGTCTCCAGTACTAACTTGTTAAATTCGGGATCCTCCAACCATGATCAGTTGAATTGGAAGGGGATGCCCGTGGGAATGCCAATTTTCATCCATTGAAGTGAGATAGGCCTATGATCGGAAATGAAATTGCTGATGGTTATAGTGCGAACATCCCCAAGTCGCCCTAACAATTGTTCGTGGATCAGAAAGCGATCCAGTCTCTTGGCAACATATGGAGAAGTGTTATTAAGTTGAAAATATTGAAAGTCATGAAAACATGATTAATTATAATTTTGTAAAATTAGTTATGATGAGAATTGTATTTTAATGCTTTATAATCTAGTAAAAAAGAGATGTTAAGTAATATTGAGATTATTGTAAAGTGTAAAAATTAAAACACTGAGCATATAAAATAATTTGTAAAAATAATAATAGTAAATTAATTATATAGGTAATTTATTAATATTTTATTTTTTTATTTGACAAGTGATTTTATATAAAATATATTGAATAATAATATATTGATTATATCTTATTAATTTTTAATATTATTTATATATAAATTGATTTTACAAAAATTAGATTATTTATAAAAATATTTTTAATAATATTAGTATGATTAAATATAATATAAATATAAAATAAATATATTCATTATTTTTTAAATGATTTCACTAATATTAAAGTGAGAACAAAATTTACATACTTATATAAAATTAATAATAAATAATATGTGAAGATATATAGATATAAATTAAAAAATTATATATAGATGGAAGATAGATATGAATTTATGTAGGAAGATTAGAGGGAAAAAAAAGGAAGGAAGCAATTTATAAATATATAAAAAATTGTAGAGATTAATAAATGATTAAAAATAAAAATAATAATATTTTAAAAAATATTTAGACATATTTGTATCTCTATAAGTTTTGGGTTATTGAAATCTCAATTCTATAAATTCTAACTATCTTGGAACAATTTTAAATGATAAAAAAATTTGCATGTCAAAACATTTGATCCCTCTTAATGTAATATCCTAGTTTTAACCCTTTCCATGTTTACGATCAAATTGTAAGTACGTGGATATAATAATGGGAGCAAAGCCATATAAATTGACCTAATAGGTAAATATTTTGTATGAATTTATAATACAAAGGTTAAAGTCAAGGCTTAATTAGCTGATGGCTAGGAAATTATTTTTAATATATATGTTTTATAGATACCATAAAGTGGATTTAACAATGTATATTTAATATATGTAAATATATTTCAAAATTTGATATAAATGTTAAAGGCTAGTTGTGAAGAGCAAGAGAGGGGTTATGAGTCTGCTAAAGGGGAAGAGGAAGGTGGATCCAAGAGGTGAAAAATAATCCTAAGTTTCATAAGCTCCTCATATTTAACTTCACCTTTTTATGATGCATTTTAATAAAACCTCTCCACCAATTGTTGAATGAAGGAGGTGGTTGGTGGGGAATTCCACCTTCCTTAGTTACAAGCGCATAGGAGCTGAGTACAATTATGATGAGTTCATGAAACTCCATCCCCATATAATTTGAACCATCTATTTTCTCATGCATTTTCTTCAAGAAAATTCAAATTGACTACTCACATTCTATTCATCCTTTGAACCATTTAATTTCCATACATTCCATGCTACACTCATGAAAATTCTCATCCAAACCTATAAGTGATGAAGGAGAGTTGAAGAAGACAACATTGTGAACTTGTTGTTGTTGCTACAACACCACCCTAAATTTTTACCCTATGCATGTAGAATTTTAAGTTCCCCATGCTTTTGCCAATTTTCATAGCTTTCTATGTCGTGTCATGTCCTTTTAAAATGGTACTATCATTATCAAATGCACCCCATTATTTAATCTTCACTATAGCTTGTTCTCGCAATAACCCCTCATCATAGCCCAACTTGCATAAGATACATTGTGCTGAAAGTGTTAATCATATATCCTTGGGAATATGCTTGTTGAGGTTGATTTTTGCAAGTTGAATAAGTAAGGTTAATGTGCCTCCAAGCTCATGGAGTCTTTTGGTCATTGTCTACTAGCATGAATAGATAAGCCTGATTTGGTGGGGGACCTTGATGGCAGATTGGTGGCTCTATTCAAGTTGAAGACCATCCCCAAAAAGGAATTTGAAAATTGTGTTCTTATTGACAAGTTGTGTCGGGAATACCAGACATTGGTTGAAAATCATGATAAAGTTAAAATTATTAGTATTGACAACAACAATTTCAACACAACTCTAAAGGATGTAGAGGAGATGATATGTTTTTTTGAAACATCCAAAGAAAGGGACTCTTTGAATGATGATAAAGGAATGATTCACACTTTAGAGATATTGATTGTGCTTGATGGAAAATTTTCTTTAGTTGCAGACTCTTCTCACAATGAAGAGGTTGGAAAGATGAGAAAGTACTTTGAGAATGTATATAGTACATAGGGGAAATTTGGGGAGACATTTAAAATTTCTTTAAGCTCACTAAGGAAAGTCCTTGTTATGCAACCAACTCACAAAATAGAAGAAGAGATAGATCAACAACTTCAAAATTAGCCTCTTTGAGGGGGTAACCTTCTTTACATTACATAAATGAACAATTACTAGATGATTCAAATGAAAAAACCTCCTTTCCATATATAGGATTCTAAGGGGTCACAATATAATCAGAGCCAACATAACAATAATAATGTAAGGGCGCAACAATAACAAGAGTGGGCTTCTATGGGGCACAATAATAACAATATGGGGACAACATGGGCACAATAATAACAATAAGGGCTACAATGACAATAATAATGGGGGAACACACTAGTATTATAGGGACCTAATATGCCCCTCTCCTTCAAAAAAGTGTTGTCCTCAACGTTTGAGTAGTTATAGATGTTTCTGTATAAAATCATCATCCTCCCACATTGTGGAATCTTCAGCGAGTAAATTATTCCACTTGTTGAGATAATATGAAATTGATTGATTTCATAGCTGTCGAGTTCTTATTTCTATGATTTCTTCAAGTTCCAATATGATTTTTCCTTCCTCGTCAAGTTCTGGCAATATTGTTTGAACTGGGAGCTTGGCACCTATAACCTTCTTTAAGCATGAAGCATGGAAAACTGGGTGCACTTGGGAAGATGTAGGAAGCTCAAATTTGTATGCCATAGTACCAATATTTTGCAACACCTTGTACAGACCATAATACTTTTGTGCTAATCTATTATCCTTCTTATCTTTCTCGAGGGACATTTGTTTGTATGGTTGTAGTTGTAGAAATACCCAGTTACCTTCATCAAAACTTAGACTTTCACTACGATGTTGATCTGCCTATTGTTTCATTCTATTCCACGCCAAAGTGAGGTTAGCCTTTAAGATTTGGATAACTTGTTGTTGATGCTCGATTTTATCTTCCACTGCTTGAACCTTAGAATTTTCTCTTAAAGATGATGTAGGTGGATATAAAGTTTATTAAATATTCATTTTATTAGGTCACTTCCCATGTAGTTATATATAGTGACCACCTCGGAGTATTAGTTTGCTCGTACATAAAAAAAATACTTCCATATATAAAGTTTTATTGGATTTCTAATGCATAAATTTCCTTTTTGGGTTCTTGGGTGGTGACGTCAGCCTGCCACCACCACTACCAAGGCTCTAAATCCCAAGGTGTGATGTTACCATTGTCCTATATATTTATTTTCTCGCTGACGGCCATTCATTGCACCATCCTTTCAATGTTGACTCCTTTCCATATGGTGTACAGAAGCATGCATGTTTTGGATGTGTTATCACATTTATTTAAGTTTGAAATTTTTGAAGGTTGATAATCACTGTGTCAACGAAATATTTGGTAAAAATAAGAAATAATGTAGTGAAATTATCAGTGTTTTTATGAGTTTAATAAATTTGTTAGAGAAATATGTTGACATTAGGGGTGTTAGCATTATTAGGTATTTTCTGGCAATTGGAGTATCAATACCAAAACTTAAAATTTCAATTTTAAATTTTGAAATGCACTGACATGTTCCACGTTAGCAACAAAATAATGATTACCCAGTCATGCTATGATAAACCCGAAAGGTGAAAGCTGCCTACTCAAAGAGTGTTTTTCGCCGCCAGAGAAGTATGCAATTGTTTGTAATCATTGAAGGGTTAAATGTTTGTTTTAACCGTCAATCAATTATCTAACACATGCTTGAAACATCATTGTTTTCTCATATGGTAATTTAACTGTTTTAATTGTGATTTTTGTTAACTTTAATCGATGGATACATGTTATGTTGAAGTTACTTGGCAGAGATCTAGGATCGAATCCTGATCCTTTCTTTTGAGTGATCGCCAGATGTAAAGATAATGGGGAAAAGCGAGAGGTTAAAAAAATTGAACCAAAGGCGTCTGATATTCTTGAGATTTACCCCGACATTCAATAACAGTTTCAATAGGGTGGATGGGAGGAATTTTTCAAAAAATGTACCGACTTCCATGATGAGGTTGCATGAGCATTTGCCTGGGGTCTTGATGGTTAACGTGTGGAGGTTGGAGGGATCTCATTCCAGGTGATAGAAGACATGATTTTAGAGGTCACCGCTTTACCTGTAGATGGAGAAAGAGCCTTTAGGAGCCACGTCTTAGCTAGGATTGATGTGCCTTTCTTCCTAAAGATCGAATTCAAAAAAATGAATTTGAAGGTAGGGGTGCAGAGGTCTTGGTTGGAAGACAAATAGGATGGGTTGCTACAAATTAACCAGTTGTATTTCACATGTGAAGGTCACTATAACTAGGTGACCTATACCACTTTCATTTCTTGGCTCATCTGGCAGGACAATTGAGAATGAATGCATGTTATTTTTTATTAGAAAGTCTGAAATATATGGTTGCTCGGGTTCGGGCTAGAACAAACTCATATCCACACTTCATTTATCATAAGGCTTTAATTAAATTATTAATTTAAAATCAATTGGAAAAGGCTGGAAGAACATGGAGTCATTTTCTATTATGGGGAAAATTTCAACCCCAACCCCCTAAGTCTAAATGGGGAAGGAAAAACGGTACCAAAAAAATCAAGAATCCTTAGACATGAATGATGCCAAGTAACTGACATCCTTTAAAAATCCCATGTGGAGCTACGGGTTATGGGCCCACATAACCTCCAAAGTTGAGCAAGGTTACACGCTTTCATAAATTCGGAATTAAAACTAATTAAATCCATGTTCACTTAACTTAATAAACCCCCATCAAATTGTTGGAACCCAAAACAATAGAAAACCTGACTATACACCTGGTCAATGAAAAACAAAGACAAAACTTGTCAATGAGCCCGGTCCCACTTCGACCGCATTTAACCAGATCTCAAATAGATTTAACCCACGTTGATAACATGTCGGATCCGACTTTTCCACCGACTTTGACCACTCTTAAGGAGCCGATAAGGAAAATAAATCCTTGATGTATAGATTTTTGGGTACATTTTTTAAATTAAAATTCAATCATTCTATGACACGATATCCATTGGATATAAGAGGCCATCAAATCTACAGTTTGTGGGACTTCAACTAGTACACGGTTTAAAAACAGGTTTAACCCCCACAATCGTCTGTGACCTAAGAGTTTGAATATGAGATCAAAGGCTAGGAGCAAGTGCCGAGCTTCAGCCACGATCAAGAAATCCATACACTCCTACCCCCGCAATTACTGATCATCGTCGGATCTACTAGCGAACAGACGATCCTGACTTATTTTGGGGTTTCTTCACAAATTATCAGGCAACTCAGCCTTTTGATGTTTCAGGTCTATTTCCTGTATTAAACTACATGCACATCCATTAGAGAACACTTACCATCTTCTCACAAACAACTCATCATTGATCAAACCTGTGATCAATGATTTTTCATTCCTTCATTCAATCTCTGTTTGCTAATCTGGTAGGGATAATCCACATCAACCAGTTTTCTACGTTATATACAAAACACACACTCTTATCCTATATTTTGAGCATCAACAAACACAGTAATTCTCAGATCCTCAATCCAGAGACTAAAACTTAGAAACACACTTAATACTGAATTACACAAAGAAATACACAATCCACACTGTATTCATATGATAAATATTTACAGAAGAAACAATCACACTTGACTATTTCAGTTCTACCCTCTCTCATCCATCTTATCTTTCCATCTGAATCTAACCCCTTCACTCATTAAAAAAGATTACAATTTATACAAAATGTGGAGTCATGAACCCATTTAGTTCATATTCATAAATCTCTTATTATTCCTTAAAGAATCTCTTCACTCCACTCTTTTCTCAAACAAATGCTAATTTAAGCTTTCAAATCCCTCATATCCTATTCAAACAAGATAATCTAACTGCTTGGCTTGATCTCCATGCAGGGAGGATCAATCAGCTACTTATACCCTTTTTTGCTGAAATTTTGACAACAAATAAAACACTCTCATACATTTAAATTATTAAAATTAATTAATCTCTTGTCTTCCAACCTTTTGTTAGCCACAACATGTGATCATACCATCACATTGCTGACTAGGTCTAAATGCTCCTGCATCAGACTCCCAAAGTTGAAAGTTTTCATGACCTCATTGTCATGTGTTTCTTCTGCTGATCATTGAGTATCCCAGACTTTACTTTGTAACTGGTCATCACTTTCATCATGTCACTGATTCATTTCTTCTACCACTATCACTTCTGTTCTTCCAGGATTCCAAATCTTATGTTGTTGTTGTCCACTTTCCTTGCTGATACAAATTTCTTTCGTTAATTTCTCTTCCTTGTTGTCTCTCTTCATAACTGACTTCATCTTCCACACTTTCTCAACTTCCTCTTTACAATTTTTTCTTAGTTGAACTCCACTGACATCTGTTTGCTATACATTGTCCCTTACCATAGAAATTATGAAATTTCTATCCAATTCTTCTTCACCTCTGTCGTTTACAAACTGTTTCTTGTACTCTACAACTTCCCTTTCATTATCGTTAAAGATAATCTTTCCCTTTATCTTATCAGGTTCATCTAATAACTTTTCCAGTAATTTGATTCTTCCCTCATCTCCAATAAGCATATCATTTGCATATGACTCCTCTTTCCTATATAAAGCCGAATTTCTGCCATAATTATCATATTTAAAGTTACTATGGATTTCGGTCTCCACAGATAACTCCGCCATCAAGTCGTTATACTGATCCTCTGCAAAATTTATAAAATTGTCAATAAATTTTATTTGAGCACTTTCCAGTTCTTTAAAGAATATTCCCTGATTTGACACAAAAATGTCATTCAACAATTCAAGAATTAAAATCTCTTGAAATATATCATTGTGAAGTATCCTTTCACCTTCTATACAACTAATTAATGTTGTTTCATCTTCACCTAAAATAAAAACAAAATTCTAGTTTTCTAAAGCTTCTTCATGGTTTACAGATTCATAAAAATAATCCTCTTTAAAATCACAAAATTTCCAAACTTCTATATTTGTCAACATCATCATACATTCCTTCACATTTTCAACACTGTCTGGATTTTCTAATGAAGATACTTCATTTTGGTTATCATAAAAATTTCTATTTGTTTGTCTTTAGCTTCCATGATCATGAAAATTTCCCTGTCAATACCATCATTCTCAAAAGTATTAAATACATTCTCAAAATATCCTTCTATTTCAACTATTTCCTCAAACAATTTCACTTCTTCATCAACATGCATAAGCACATTGTCCAATTGTTGTTAATCACTTATCAAACCTGAAAATATACACATCATGTCAGTTTCAAAAATACACGACTCTTCATCTAAACTCTCATTGACTAGACCTTCATGCTCTGAACTATTCGGATAGTTCACTAAGTTATTGAGAAATTCTTCCTCAACATCTATGATTTCCTTTTCATCAAAGAAAACTTCTAGGACTGCAACTTCTTGACTTTGCTTGACAACTTCATCATAAGTCTGCATAAAATCCCCCTGTCCTTTACAATTTTCTCCAGCACTTAGTTTATCCAAATAAGACAACAATGTATCCTTCTCTTCTATGATAAGACTTTGATCTTTCAAAGATTTCCTTGACTTAACTTATTCAGCTGAGTTCTATGTGTCAGCTTCGCTTCTCTTCACTTCACAACCCTGCAATGCATTAACTTCTCTCCCTCTGTCCATTTTCCATTGGTTTTCTATCCATGTTAATATTCCTTCTAACATGATCCAATAATTTTTCACTAAGAGAAGACACAACCATTCACTCATCCATTCACAGAGTCAATTTCATTTGGCTGCATACCTACATCTTCACATTCACACAAATAATTAATCCCAAAATTATGAAATTCTCTTGCCTGTGAAGATGCTACCAACACCTTTCTCTCATGCTGATCTGTATAGATCATCTCTTCGTCACTATCATCACTGTCATCACTGTCTCCTTCCCCAAGGAGAGGTCCTTTCTCTGGTTCACAAATGTATTCTACTCCTTCATCCTCAACTTTTTGAAGCATTAATTTCCCAGCAAACAATTCTCTGACAAGCCACTTAACTCTTTTCCCCATATAAATTCCTTGTTCCAAATCTTCTTTGATTCCTTTTTATACCATCTTCTTTAAATGACTGGATTTTGCTTTCATCTCAGCCAACTCTATGTCCATTTCTTCTTTACTCATTCTTTTGAGTCCAACTACTTTGGCACTCTTTTTTCTCTATCTGTGACTTTCCTTTATACCCCTCTTATAACTATCAATAGTCAATCCCTTTTGTTCCTCTGGTGAAATTTCCTTGTTCACTAGTGAGCTACAATTAGCCCTTTCTTTCATTTGTAACAAATCTCCTTCATGCCTCACCAGAATTTTCTGAGTTTCTCCTTTTGGAATCTATTGGTTCTTTCCTCGAACCTTTCACTAACTAGAAATTCTACCCATCACTCCTCTTGTTGGAATTGTGATCTTTAAGACAACTCTAGCCACAATCACAATTATGGAGTTTCCTCAACAACTTCTACTCAATCGTAGTTGGAAGTTGTTCTCAGCTTCTCTTGAACACTACTTGCTCTAGGTTGTTTTATCTTCAATTGCTCACTTCCTTCTTTCATTCACTAATTTCATTTACTATTTGATATTGTCACCTTTACTCATCTGAGAGTTCTTGTTTGATCTTCTTTAACATAGCTCATGTGCTATGATGCTAATACAATTCATTCTACCTTCCAGCAATTTCACTGCTTCCATTGACCTGTACAATCTTATTTCAAGATACATCAAAGTACCTTTCAAACCTGCCAATTTTCCTTCAAAGATATCTTAAAACTAATTCCCATTCCATCAGTTAAATATGTGCCAAATGATTCATTTGTTCACTATTTCATTTAAACTTCTCCATTCACAAGACTCCATACAGTCAGCAACTATTCTTCATCTTACGATCAAGATTCAATTTGAATTTCACCTATATTTACAAATTCATGACACGCTACAAATTCCTTCTGATAATCTATTGTAAGCAAATTGTCTCTTGCTTCTACAAATTCCAAAATTCATTCCTTGTAGTGGTTCTTCTTTCAGATCTATTAAATCCAATCTCCATTCTTTCAACCATCAATATCATTGTCTTCAATAATACTTTAAGCAATCCTTAATCATTAATATTTTTCAAATCATTTAGATTATTTCAATCCTAGCAATCCACTCTTCTATTTGACTTTAAATTCAAAACCTTCTACTTTAATTTTGCTTTCAAATCAAACCAATCATTGAATCAATTTACATGGAAATTTCATTTGTCAGAAAGGAAATTTTCACTCCCTTGTTACTCTCCAAACATCCAAAAAAATCTCTTTGCTGACAGAAATTCACCTTTTCCATGTTATGATCATAGTTTCCTTTGCATTAAATTCTTTTGAGCTCTGATTTGCTTTGATTGTTCTAACATGCAGATATCTCCAATATTTAACATTACTGTACTTCTATGCAGAATCCTTTTCTTCTCTGATACCAAAAATGATGCCAAGTAACTGACATCCTTTAAAAATCTCATGTGGACCTATGGGTTATGGACCCACATAACCTCCAAAGCTGAGCAAGGTTACACCCTTTCATAAATTCGGAATTAAAACTAATTAAATCCCTGTTCACTTAACTTAATAAACCCCCATCAAATTGTCGGAACCCAAAACAATAGAAAACCTGACTATACACGCGATCAATGAAAAGCAAAGACAAGATCTATCAACAAGCCCAGTCCCACTTCGACCGCATCCGACCGAATCTCAAATAGATTTAACCTACGTTGATAACATATTGCGTCCAACTTTCCCAATGACTTTGACCACTCTTACGGAGCCGATAAGGAAAATAAATCCTTGATTATAGATTTTCGGGTCCGTTTTTGAAATTAAAATTCGATCACTATATGACGTGATATCCGTTGGATATAAGAGGCCATCAAATCTACGGTTTGCAGGACTTCAACTAGCACACAGTTTAAAAACAGGCTTAACCCCCACAATTGACTATGACCTATGAGTTTGAATATGAGATCGACAGCTAGGAGCAAGTGTAGGGCTTCAGCCATGATCAAAAAATTCGTACACTCCTACCCCCGCAATTGTTGACCACTGTCGGATCTGCCAGCCAACAGAAGGTCCTGGCTTATTTTGCGGATTCTTCACAAATTATCAGTCAACTCAGTCTTTTGATGTTTTAGGTCTGTTTCTTGTATTAAACCACATGCACATCCATTAGAAAACACTTACAATCTTCCCACAAACAGATCATCATTGATCAAAACTGTGATCAATGATGATTCACTCCTTCATTCAATATTTGTTTGCTAATCTGGTAGGGATAATCCACATCAACCAATTTTTTGTGTTATATACAGAACACATACTCTTATCCTATATTCTAAGCATCAACAAACACAGTGATTCTCAGATCCTCAACCAAGAGACTAAAAGTTATAAAAACACTCAATACTAAATTACATAAAGAAATGCACAATCCACACTGTATTCATATTGATAAATATTTACAGAAGAAACAATCGCACTCGATTGTTTCAGTTTTTCCCTTGCTCGTCCACCCTATCTTTCCATCTGAATCTAACCCCTTCACTCATTCAAAAAGATTACAATTTATACAAAATGCGGATTCATGAACCCATTTAGTTTAGATCCATAAATCTCTCATTCTTCCTTAAAGAATCTCTTCACTCCACTCTTTTCTCAAACAAATGCTAATTTTAGCTTTCAAATCCCTCATATCCTATTCAAACAAGATAATCTAACTGCTTGGCCTGATCTCCATGCAGGGAGGATCAATCAACTACTTATACCCTTTTTTGCTAAGATTTTGACAATAAATAAAACACTCTCATACATTTAAATTAATAAAATTAATCAATCTCTTGTATTCCAACCTTTTGTTAGCCATAACATGTGATCATACCATCACATTGCTGATTAGGTCTAAATGCTCATGCATCAATGAGCCTCCTCTCAGGGCACCCCCACTATGAAAACCAAAAGCTAAAAGAATAAAGACAAAGTATAACCATATGTTCCTAAAATACCCATGGTTTATTCTATAAGAAGTTATAGGCTTAAAAGTACAATCTTCAACAAACCCTCCTACTGCAAATTGTCCTCCTACTGTGAATTCCCCTCATGCTAAAATTCCACCTACTAAAGGTTTCATTGCAGAAAGCCAACTACCAGAGAAAACCAAAGGAAAGAGGGTTGAACGTGAACCCCAAGATCAAAAAGTTCTAGCTAAAAAAAATCCTCACTATTTCAGATGTTTAAAGGAGGTAAAAACCTCAAACCATGCCCTTAAACAAATTGAGATTGAACATAAAATTGAAGCAAAACCCTGATCTTGCTAAAGAAGTCATAAACGTGGACAATGCTCCACTAAAGGTCCTAATATAGATAAAGAGAAAGCTACAGGTTTAAAAAGTTCAAGAATAAAGGAAGCCAATAAGAAAATCCCCATGGAAACTAGATAGAGCAAGAGGTAGAGTACATATAAGGTGGATGTTTTATTGGAAGAAGCCAATACCCTCAACTGTGAAGCTAGTAGCCATGCTTTTGAGTTTTTGATCTTTCACTATCATAGTGAAATTTTGATCAAGCACCTATCAGTGTTTAAGCACATAAAGGTGCAAAGGAGCATTGATATTCTCATTGTCAACACATTTTGCAGAGAACCGCTGCTATTTTCATTGTCAATGCATTTTGGAAGAACAGTTGAAATAAAATGCTGACACTTGCTCTGTAAAAAATCATCAGTTCCGCACAGCGAAAGGATTAACAGTGGCATTATCAACAAATTGCAGGAGGGATACCTGAGAAGGTAGAAGCTACAACAAAAGCACATTCTTGGAGGGATGACAAAGCATGATCTACAATGAAGGAGGCATAACAATGATACATTTTCTCAGCCCTATTTTTAGCATAGATTTCACCAAGTTGTTTTAATTTGAAAACTTGATATGTTTAAAAGACATTTTCATATGCATGTACCGAAGAGATTTATATTGCTATATTTGGATTACTGTAATTAATTTGAGCTACAAACCTGTTTCAGTTATTGTATTGTCTATATAAGAAAAAACTATAGAAGAAGAAAAGGTTGGAAACTTTTTGGAAAATTTAGCATCTATTGAGTATTATTGATAAGATTTTAATGAAAGAAGTCTTCATGAGAAGTTTGCAGAAATTCTTGTATTATGATTCCTTATATGTCTTCTTGGTTTAATATTTTCCTCATGTCTGAAATACCAAGTGTTTAAACTTGGGAATCATATGTTTATGCTCTCATTTCTTTATTTTCATACATTTAACAATGGTTTTTCACTTAACCACCGCACTGATTTCCTTCATTTTTCTTCTTGATTTCTTAAAGTATCAAAGCAATTATCACTACCTTGCTTTTGTGTTTTTCTCACTGAAAGTTGTTGTTTTATAAGCCTAATTGGGTTAGACTACATGCCCAATTGTGGAATTTTCTCATATTCCAACCAAACTCAATCATTCTCAAATAAATCTGGCCATACAACTTAATTGTGAATCTTCTACTACTGTGACCTTGAGTAGTTGAATTTTAGGGAGAGATCCCTCTCTAGGTTGAAGGGCCAACTTTCAATTTCAGAGAGGTTCGAGGTTACCTTAGAGTTTTTCTCGCAGCCAGGGTTTTCTCTAAGAGATAAAATTTGGCACCATTGTCGGGGAGCGAAAGGCGTATTTTCCCCAAGTGATTTCATTGTTTAATGTCAGATATCTAAGGGAAAACAGAGATTTGGATATCAATTTTGGCTACAAGGTGTTTCCTCTAGCGACTCCATTTTTAAGAATCTAGAGCTAGAAGCTTCCATGGCGACTCCATTTTTATAAGGATTCATAGCTCAAATGATTCAGTGGCAATTTCACTAGGTTATTGAAGAAATTAGACGCTGCTATTATTGTTTCAAGATATGCAAATTCAGATTTAACAGTTATTCCCAATTTTCCTAATCATCTACGCAAAGATGAATATTTTCTGAGAAATGGCCCAAAATTTAGTGGTGATAATTTGAGCTTGAATTTGAAACATATCGCAAACATTGGTGATTTTGCTGGTCTTCTTAAAGTCAAGTGTGAAGATGTATACATGAGATTATTTTATGATTCATTCCAAGGGAAGTGAAAAAATTGGATTGAATGTTTGTCTGTGAAGTCCATAACATCCATAACAAGCTTCTAGGTTATATTCTTGGAAACATGGATGGAGAAAAAATAATTTGTACTAGATCATGTTTCCATTCAAGGTTTTAGAGAATGGAATGATGGGTATATTGATGGTAAAGTGGATAAAAAAAATTCTTCATTTTTGTCCTCTTATTTAAAGTCATGCAAATGTACCTCAGAAGAAAAGATTCATTTCTTAGAAGAGTTTTCCAAGGAAATTTAGATAGAGCTTGTAATCTTAGAGGATCAATGAAATTTTCCATATCAAGATCATTCTTTTGGAATTTATTCCCAACAAAAAAGAAAATATATATTGCTTCCCTCTATTATTGAGAGTGGGGAATTTTATGTTTTGGATTATGAATTTGAAATAGAAAACATGCATGAAAATTTCAACCATGATAATCAAATTACAAAATACATTGAATTTCAAGCAAGATATGGCATCTATGACTTTGATGATCATGTAGCCATTTATATTGAAGAGTTTTTTAGTTCAAATTTTCAACCATGGTTTTGCTGTGAAGATCAAGTTTTTTCTGAGTGATCATTATATTGTCAAGTTTTTATTTTAATCCAATGTAATCAAGGAGTCTGGTTTTCAAATCAGATGTTAGATTGGTTACATGGCAGTTTCATATAACTAGAAGAAAGACAAAGTTAGCTGGTTAGAATAGGAATAGTGTACATAAATAAGCTCACAAGACAGAGCATCCTTTAATTTTGGCCTTTCAGTTTTTAGTTTTTAGCAATTCGTGTTTAGGTTGAAACCAGAGTTCAAGTGTGGATTCGATTGTAATAAACAATTTTCAGCTTTCACATTGCATTATGGTTTTCAGTTGGCTTGGTTTAGTTTCAATTGATGATTGGACTAAGTTAGAGAGATGTTCATAGAGTAAGAATCTGGAAATAGCCCAATGGATCAGGCCTTTGGCCCATGGGGTTCTTACTGCCATCCGTGATCGGCATCATCCCTGTGAAGCCAACTTTTATCACATTTATTTAAGTTTGATTTTTTTTAATGATGGCAATTACAGTGTTAATGAAATATTTGTAATAAACAAGAAACAATTCTGATAGTGGGACTATCAGCGCTTTTATGAGTCTAGTAAATTTTTTGGAGAAATACGATGACATTAGGAGTGTCAGCGTTATTGGGTATTTGTTGCTAACTGGAGTATCAACACCTAGACTTAAAATTTCAATTTCAACTTTTGAAATGCCTAACCTGTTCCACGTCAGCAATGAAATAATGATTACCGAGTCATGTTATGATAAATCCGAAATGTGAAAGGTACATTTTGAAAGGCTGTTTTCCGCCACTAGAGAGGTATGTAGTTACTTTTCAATCATTGAAGGGTTAAATGTTTGTTTTACCCACCAACCAATTATTTAACACATTCCTGAAACATCATTGTTTTCCCATATGGTAATTTAACCGTTTCAATTTTGATTTTTTTTAACTTAAATCATTGGATACCCTTTCGGTTGAATTTACTTGGCAGAGATCCAAGATGGAATCCTGATCCTTTATTTTGCATGATTGCCAGACGTAAGGACAATGGGGAAAAGTGGGAGGTTAAACAAAACTAAACCAAAGGAACCCAATCTTTTTGAGATTTACCTGAACATTCAGCAGTAGTTTCAACAAGCTAGATGGGAGGAATTTTTCAAATGATACACTGACTTCCACAATGAGTTTGCACGATAATTTTCTTAGCGTTTTGATGGTTAGCGTGTGGGGGTTGGAGGGATTTCATTCCAGGTAACATAGGACTTGATTTCAAAGGTCACAACTTTGCCTACATATGGAGAAAGGGCCTCTAGGAGCTACGTCTTAGCTGGGATTGACATGCCTTTCTTCCTCAATGTTGAAATCAAAGAAATGAATTGGAAGGTAGGGGTGCAAAGGTCTTGGTTGGAAGAAAAATGGGATGGGATGTTGTGAATTACCTAGTCATATCTCATATGTGAAGGTCGCTATAACTGGGTAAACCTATATCACTTTCATTTCTTGGCTCATATAGCAGGACAATTGAGAATGAATGCATGTTATTTTTTATTATAAAGTCTTAAACATATGCCTGATTAGGTTCAAGCTAGAAGAAACTCATCTCAACACCATTTATCATAAGGCTTTAATTAAATGATTAATTGAAAACCAGCTATCAAAGGCTGGAAGAACATGGAATCATTTTCTGTTCTGGGGAGGATTTCAATCCTAGCCCCCAAAGTCTAAACGAGAAAGGAAAAAGGGTACCAAACAAATCAAGAACCCTCAGGTAGGAACCTCCTCTCAGGGTGCCCCCACTGTGCAAAACAGAAGTCGAAAGAAAGAAGGCAAACCATCACCTCATGCTCCTAAAATTTCCAAGTTTTATTCTAGAAGAAGTGATAGGCTTATAAAAGTACATTCTATTGCAAACCCTCCTACTGTGAATTTTCCTCCTACTATGAATTCCCCTCATGCTAAAAATCCACCTAGTGAAGGTTCCCCTGTAGGAAGCCAACTACTAGAGAAAAATAAAGGAAAGAGGGCTGAATCTGAATCCCATGATGAAGAACTTTCAGCTGAGAAAGAACCCTCACTCTTTGAGATGTTTAAAGGAGGTAAAAAACCGCACATCAGGCCCTTAAAAAAATTGATATTGAACATAAAAATGAAACAAAATCTTGACCTTGCTAAAGAAGTCATAGACATGGACAATGTTCCACTAAAGGACCTAATTATAAACAAAGAGAAAGCTACAGGTTCAAAAAGTTCAAGGATAAAGGCAACCAAGAAGAAACTCCCCATGGAAACTAGATAGAGCAAGAGGAAGAGGATGGATAAGGTGGGTGTTTTATTCGAAGCAGCCAGTACCCTCAGCTAAGAAGCTAGTAGCCATCTTTTTCAGTTTTTGATCTTTCACTATCAGAGTGAAATTTTGATGAAGCACCTGCCAGTGTTTAAGCATAGAAAGGTGCAGAGGAGCACTGATATTCTTATTTTCAACACATTTCGTAGAGAAGTGTTGGCATTTTCATTGTCAACACATTTTGGAAGAATTGTCTAAAATAAAATGCTGACAGTCGGCCCGTCAACAAAATCATCAGTTCCAGCAACTAAAAGATGGATAGTGGAATTATGAGCGAATTGTAGGAGGGATACCTGAGAAGACAAGAGCTACGACAAAAGTTTGTTCTTGAAGGGATAACAAACATGATCTAGAATGAAGAAGGCATAATAATAATACATTTTCTTAGCCCCATTTTTAGCATATATTTTAGCAAGTTGTTTTGATTTGAAAACTTGATATGTTTAAAAGATATTTTCATATGCATGTACCTAAGAGATTTATTCTCCTATTTTTGGATTACTGTAATTAATTTGAGCTACAAACGTGTTTTAGTTATTGTATTGTCTATATAAGCAAACATTGTAGAAGAAGAAATGGTAGGAAATGTTTTGGAAAAATTAGCATCTTTTGTATATTATTGATAAGATTTTAATGAAAGAAGTATTAAAGAGAAGTTTGCAGAAATTCTTGAGTTATGATTCCCTGTCTGTCTTCTTAGCATAAAATTTTCCTCTTGTCTGAAATACCGAGTGTTTAAAATTGTGACTTGTATATTTATGCTCCTGTTTCGTTTTTTCATACATTTAAGAATTATTTTTCACTTAACCATTGCAATCATTTCCTTCATTTTTCTTCCAAATTCCTTAAAATTTCAAAGGAATTATCTCTACCTTTCTTTTTTGTTTTTCTCACTGAAAGTTGTTGTTATGTAAGCCTGATTGGGTCAGACTCCATGCCCAATGGTGGAATTTTCTCATAGTCCAACCAAACTCGATCATTCTTAAATAATCTAGCCATAGGACTTAGTTGTAAACCTTCTACTACTGTGACCTTGAGTAGTTGAGTTTTAGGGAGAGATCCCTCCCCAGGTTGAAGGGCCAACTTTCAATCTCAAAGAAGTTCGAGGTTACCTTAGAGTTTTTCCTACAAATAGGGTTTTCTCTAAGAGATAACAAGATGTGTGCTAGGATGCCACGCAGATCCTTGATTCCATATTTTTTCCCAATAATTTATCCTATCACACTTAACCTTTCTGCACCACATACAATTCCTCTATTCCACGTTGTCAAATGTTATCCTAATTGGCAATCAAAATAATCCTTGAGTCCAACTATCCCTCTCTTCATTGTCTATGAGGAGCCCTATGGATTCTCCACATGTACTGAGAATCAAAGATGGTATAGAGGAGGATTTAATCACAATAATTTTGCGTTTTTCACAAATTCTAATTATTCATCTTAACATTGTAATTATGAGTACCTTTTTACTTTAAAAATATATCCATTTATCATTCAACTATTTAACTAATTTTATGTCTTTTTCAATCATAACCTCTTGAATTTGATGATATCAATTCAATGGATTTCCCAATAAAGCTAAGCACAATAAAAACACTTTAGTATGGTTTTTTCCTCATCAATTATCCAATATATTTTACCAAAAATCTAGTAACCTTATTGAAATTGTAATTTTGAAACCTTGTTGAAATTATAATTTTGAATAGTTGAGTTTGTACATTTTTAATGTTTAATTTATTTAGACGTTTGACAATACAATTTAAATAATAGAAATTTTCTATCACATTAAAAATTATATTTTTAAATTATTAAAAAAGTCAAAACATAAGTGTTCTATTTTTAACTCTTTTTAAACATACATTTTAATTGATTTTATTTAACTTAAAATGGTTAGACACCAAGTCCCACTAGCACAATCAGTTGAGGATGGGCCTCGTTAGCAAGGCGACCCAGGATCAAACCTCACGGGGAGTGGTCGTGCCCTGTGCTAAGGGGAAGAGACATGTTAAAAAATCCATTCAGTTCAGGATTGTTGTCGCCCAAGCCGAGTGTGATCCCTGGGTGACTTTGATGGATTAGATATCATTGGGTCGCAACTCTTGAAGCCATAGGTCAAGCCTGGAGGATCACAGAGAACTTGAAAAACAAAAAAAAAAATGGTTAGACTTTGACCCATTAACTTAAATTAGTATATATGTTTATTTTTCTATTTTCTATTTCATTTTTATATAATTATTCAAGGTCATTATTTTTCTCTTTTTTCAACATCTTTTCGAGTCAATTTTACATGGAATTAGGCAAATATTTCTTTGAAACTTAAGTTTTAGCTATGTAATTCGAGTGCCCCATAGTTTTTCAGGGTGCTAACCTATTTATGCATTAAAAAAAACACACAAAAAATTCATACGCATAATATTGAACAAATAATGTTACATATAGTTACATGTAGAACTAAATAACTCTTAAAGAATAGGAACAAATTTTTTGCTTAGAAAGCATCACACATAAGGCAAGTAGGAATTATATTTTCCTCGGTCTCCCCCTTAATGACTATTTATCTCAACCTCAATCAGCAAATTCTAGTTGTCTACTTATCTCAATCTCAATCAACAAAGTCTAGCTATGGTCCAACTTGTTGTTTACAAACATGATCAAAAAACATGTTGACGTCCATATAAAGGAAAAACCATCCACCAAAATGCATGGGTGCCTATCACTGCAACTGTTAGTCTACTAGGATGTCTTTCACGTACATGGTTCAATCAACCATTATATATACATACTTGTACTTGTACCTGCAAGCCCCCCTCCATCATCATCATCATGGGTTTTCTCAGATTACCCATAACCATGCACTTGATGAATTTTCCCATAAGAAAAAGGTGGAAATACATGTCTTGTTCTAATGGTCGTTGTTTATTTTGAAATTGGAACATTGTGTGACTTCACACAACGAATGGTTTACATATGAATTATATATCATTTTGTGATGGTTTAAACCAACAAATGCCGAGGCTATTGGAAAGAAAGATTGCATACAGAAGGGGAAAAAAGAGTGAAACAAGCAAAGGAACATTGGGATCAATAATCACGATTTGTATTAGGCTTTTATTTATGAATTGTTCCACAATTTTTTTTATATCGAGAAATAATAAGTCAAAGCATATTTTTTAATAATGAGGCCAAGAATGATTTATCACATATGCCATTTATATGTCATTTTTTTTTAATCAGGGGAAGTTGGGATTGAACACATATTTCTCATGCCAAAGAATGTGAAGGTACATGATTAAGGTTTCCAAAGCTAAAAGGTCTCATGATATTTGGATATATCAATGCTACACTCTCACATTGACTAAGAGAAATATCTTCACTGTGAGAGTGCATCAAAATGTAGGTTCCAAAATAAATGACTATTTTGATTTTTAATAATATAATATCATTTTTAAGAGCACAATTATCTTACATGGTTAGGAAAAGCATTCTTATATCAATGTTTGTTATATCAATCTCTCACTGAAACATTGTTTTCATGATTTTCTTAAAGATCATTAAATTAATTGGAATCTACCACTTCATATTAATTGGATTTGGTCGATTTGATGTTAAGATAATCAAAGCGCTATATAGGAATCGATAAATTGATGTCTAGGCAATAGAAATGAGATGTTTAGAGGGCATTTTGTCACGTGACCCTATTTCATAATTCTTCATTTTTACCATTAAAACATTGTCAACAATGTAAATGAGATGTGTTTGTAATCTCAACTTTGACTTTAATAATGATAATAATTCATAGTTACACTAAGTTAACAAAATTATCTATTTGTAAATATTAATAAACTCCATTATCATCATTATCAAGATTAAAGTCAAGATCATATGTAACATTTTTATAGACTATTCGTGAATGTTTAGTTTTAAAAAAAATTATACTTTTTTCCATAAAAATTGGTTTTCATGAAATAAATAGTTTTTCAAATTAAAAATTAATATATTATATAAAAATTAAATAATATATCTTTATATATAAACAAATATAATTATTTTTATGAAAACTAAGTAGTGATAATATCCAAAAAATAATACATTGCTACCTATGACTCTTTTTAATATATAATTAACACCTCTATTTTAAATAAAATTCAAAACTCCTCTTTGAAAATATATTATATTATATTATATTATACCTCCTAGATTTTCCTTTCATTTTCAATGTTTCATTTGCATCAAATAAATCTTTCTCTCGTTTTTCCAAAATATATTCAAAATTTCGTTGGAAGAGAAAGTGAACGTTCCTTTCATATCACATCAAGTTATTGGATTGGATTTCAAGGTTAGGTGGATATTACATTTAAATATGTGGTCAAAACGAATATGTAATTCAAACCGTTTCCTTTCATAACTCATATTCATACTACTGAATATTGTAAATCATACTTAAATGCTTATGCCCAAAATTAGGAATGAAGGCAAAGAAAAAATAGGGATTCTAATTTCATGAGATCACTTAAGAGATTCTTGGAAAATAGTTATGGATATACTTCTACCAAACTTCTAAATTGAAATTATGGTTATGGTCACCTAATGCTATATAATGTTACCTTGTGTACTCTCTTGAATATCAAAGATATACTATATGGGAAAGAAGAATTTATAAACATGAAGTTTAAATTACATTTGTGTTTTTATGGAGCAATTTGTGCGTGAATATTTTTGTGGTGGGTATACTTAATTTCTGTTATCTAAGTTATGGTTATAAATGATTCTTTAATTACAATGGGAAAGTTGTAAAAGTTTGAGTTTATATGTAATTTTTATTATAATCAAAGTTATTTTGCTACATGTTATTGAAGAGCTTGGAGGTGGAACAATATTGGTGAAATATTGAAGTGAAGTTATCGTGAATGTTTCCAACCTTAAGAGGAGTGTTAGAAACTATGAGTATCGTGTGGTGAAGAGTGAATTAGTCTTGCAATTTTAGATGCAATTATAGGTGTACTCAAATAATTGAACCACAAAGAATTTTTGAAGATGGCCGTAGTTGATTTATGGATTGAGCTATGTGGTGCACATGACTTACTTCATGCACCACATGACCTACTTCATGTGGATGTCATTAGAGAGTGCCATTATATATCACTTCTACATGGATTGAGTGGTGGAAATCTTAGACACTATAACAATGCTCATTTCCATTTAATGGTTGGATGTTCATAGCATTGAAAATGCTTATTTATTGATCTCATACTTTGGTTGAGCATTGGGTATAGATTAACTTATCTATTGTAAACCTCATGTTTCTCCATGTTTCTCCATTCATATTATGTTTGGTTAACAAAAAGTGAAGTTTCCAAAATTGTAACAAATTACTAATGTAGAATTATATGACTTAATATTTTAATTTGTTCATCACCTACGAAATCGAAATGAAGTCACAAGTTCAAAACCCATTTGATAAAAAGTAAGAGAACAAAGAAAAAGCCCTACAATTATAGAATTGGAGCTTCAAAATATTCATAGATATTTTATAGGGGATGGTAATACAAGAAGGTTTATTATTGCAACATGAATATACGGCATATTTTCACAATGTAGGAATCATTTTTGGATATGTGGTATTTGCTTTTGTCCTTGGAAAATTGGACATTATAAGGCACTACTAGATCAATATGTGTTGTGGATTCTTTAGTTTGTATAATTGCATATGTTTTTCTAATTTCAAACAAATTTAGAGCTTCGTGTTTTGAAGCGTAAAGCAATATGAACCATTAATGGAGTTTCAATTTAGATCACTTCAAATATCATGTGCATAGAAGATGGTTGCCCCCTCCACATTCAAAATCATTCGATGTTTCTTCATGGCATAACTATTGGATCAATGGGTGTTTCATATTTAAAATGTCATGATAAGAAATTTCAAATGATATAATCATTTGAGAAATACTTGTTGAGAAAGTAGAATTTGTAGTTAGCATTGGAAAGTGAAGTTAAAAATATTAAACAAGGAAAATATAATGTGTGATTCAATTTATGACATACATGGCTTGATTCAAAGGCTTGCTAGCACACATGGCAATTGTAATTTGGTTGATGCCAACAAAGATGATATATGTGTAACTTTATCATGTTATGCGACTCAAAATTATGATCCCATTGATCCTTTTGCAAAAGAAACTAATGTGGAAGATGATGAAATAGAAAGGTATATGAAAGGAATTGGCTCCAAAATCATGAAAAAATGGGTTTTGATGACAAAAGTTTAGGTAAAAATGGGCAAGGAATATATATGCTTATAAAGATATGTATAATTGCAAGAAGGGAATATATATGCTTATAAAGATATGCATAATTGCAAGAAGTAAACATATTGGTTACATAAGTCAAACAAACAACAAAGACATAAAATTTGTAAAAGAAAAAACATATATAGAATATGAGCCATATACAAGTAGTAGTGAAATGAATCAAGTGCAAAAGTGCGAGAAATATTGTAGTCATTGTGGAAAAATTGGACATGTACAAGATAAGTGTTGGAACTTGCATGCTTGCAATAATTATGGTTTTACCAATAATGATTAGACACATGTTGGAAAAGATAAATTTCCGAACATCATATATGGGTAAATTGTGGGTTGAGAGATATGCATGAATGGTAGAAAGTTACTTTTGTGTTGAAAAGATTCTACAAGATAAAATAATCTAATGCGCAAAAGATTGCCCACATAAAAAGCCCATGATTTAGTTGGTCTTCAAAAAGTTATGTATCATTAAGGGAAAGTTCAAAACTATCAATTTATGTTTGATTCATTCTTTGGATAAAATAAATTATGAACTCGAGTATTTGATCTTTTAAAGGTTCATGGTAATCCAAAAACATATTTTATTGGTTAATGATAAACCAAGAAAAACCATTAATTATGTAATGGTTAAGGGTAATCATAGGGAAATATTGGATATGATAAAGTAGTTGATGGTAACCCATAGAAAAATCATGACATGTTTAAGGGTAAGCTAAAGAAACCCTTGATATGAAGATGAAGAGTCTACATGATTGACTTAAGATATATACTTATAAAATAATGACACAACTCATGCGAACAAATTCTTGTATATATACTTATGAAATAATGACACAACTCATGCAAAATATAATAATCTGATGATAAATCAAGATGCAACTCTATATTGAGAATAGAAAGATGATGTAAAGTGTGAAATATTTAACATGAAGACATCTAATAAATCTCAATTGAATCGCAAGTATTCATTAAATGAGGATATGAAAGAACAACTCATACTTGTGATATTTAATAATGTGAATCATGAACAAACATCTATGCAGAAAAAAAAAAAATGAAGGCAAAGAGAGAAAATAGGGATGAGAGTATCATGAGATCAATTAAGATATTTTGGAAGATAGTTATGGAGATGGTTATACCAAATTTCTAAAATGAAAATCTTGTTATGGTCACCTATTGTTATATAAAGGGGCCTCATGTATTATAACAAATATGAGAGTTGTATTATATGTGATAGACAAATTAATATGATATGATCTTTCAAGTATATTTTCTCTTATGGAGCACTTTTTTTTGTGAATATTTTGTGTTGGCTATGCTCAAATTCCCAAATAATTTCCTCCTAGAATGCTTCAACCCAATTCACTCCTTAACTGGAATTTTCATCTTCACATACAAGCAACCCTCAAAAAAATTCTAATACCACATTAACACTAACCTTGGTTGGATTTTATTAAAATTAGACACAAAACTCACACAGTTTGACTAATAAAGGAAAATGAAATTTTCATAAATAACACTAATTTTATTACTAATGAAATATTCAAGTTTACATTATTATAGTGTCCATGGTTTTCAACATTATATAAAAAATTCATCTCTTTAGGTCTGGCCTTAATTTCAAATACGCTACTATGATTTTCTAACACTTATAAATACTTACATAATTTAATCATGGGTTACCTTCTCTATATTAACTTGGTTCCTTCTCTTTTCTTTCACTCTCTCTTTGGAAATGACCTACAAACATAATTTACCCTTTCTTCTTAACTTCAATGATTCTATTTTCCTAACAGAATTCGCCTACCTTTTATAGATGGGATAATTTCAAAAATGAGATAATTTTCCATGTGTTTGCTTTTACAAATTTGATGTCCCTTTTTTTTTTTTGACCTACATAACCAATAAATTTTTTTCTTGGCCTTATACTCAATAATCCCCCAAGAATATTCTTCCCTCAATTTGTCTTTAATATGTATAGAAGGATTCCAATCATTTTTTTTCCTTCAAACAAACTAAATAGAGTTTTAATTTTTTTTCTTGAGCACTCAATGAGTAGAAATGTATAGGGAGAGGTATGGTTTCCTATTAACCTAGCCTTTGTCCTCCTCTACAACCTTCCATCTCCCTTCTTAGGTTCATGATGCAGGAGCCTCAAGACCTTCCTTATTTGTAAAAATGGAATAAAAAAGTCGGTGTAATAAATTTTAGTATTTTGTTATTTTAACAAAATAGGAAGTAAAATTTATGTAAATATTCTTTTATAAATAAAAGGATATAAGAGAAAATTAGGATAAAAGTTGGGAATAAAGCTTCAAGCTTTAATTCCTTATGTAAAAAAGGAAAAGCCTGCTTTTCTAAAAGATAAGGACCAAGAAGGCCTATCCTTAGTTATAAAAAACGGTAGCAAAGCTCTGAGAGTAGAGATAGAATGTGAGAGGTTTCTGGGAAGCCTTTTGGCAGTTTGTAAGGGCCATCAATTCTAATTATCTGGCGGCCAACATAAGTCTGTAAGTAATTATTTTGTCCCAGTTTGTATATATTGGTTGATTGAGAAATTGGTTGTTAAATTTTGAATTTAGAAGCTGAATCGTATGCATGTGATTTGATTCTGGTTATGGATTTAAAGGCAATCGAATGGATTGAGTTGTGTATGGGCTTACAGTTGATTGAATAAACTGAAGTTAATGAATATATTTTGAATTGCTGCAAAGAGGTTGAAATTTCCGTATAGTGGTCAAGGCGCAACTGTTTGTAATCGATAGAGATAAGCTGTGTATTGCAAGCGTTGGAACAGTTTGAGTAACCTGTGCGTAGGCGGTTTGGGATAGTGGCATATAGTTTCAAAACTCGGGCTATTTCCAAACCTTCAATACGGTATCCACGTGGCAAGTTTCCTTATTCCTTGGTTGTATACATGCGTGGTATTATGTGGTAATTGGTATTACGAATTCACTGTATTTGTTTGTTAAATCCGCCTTTCTACAATTGAACAAGGCTTATCAAATATTTCACTGACCTGTGCGAGATATTAATAAGCTGGGCGCTATCATGCATGGGGATAAAAAACCACGCTATTAATTGTGTGAGCTGCGAGAACTGAGAGCCGCGTTTCCTTGAAGGAGCAATGTGGAAAGACTGTATACAGAGGAAATGAGTCAGTACAGGAACGGAAATAGTATGGGCGTGAGGTTTTATTAGAGGTTCGAATCCAAATGAAAGGCGCGCAATCAGGGAAGAGAAGTTGTTGCGATTCAGAGGAATCGAGGGGAACCTTATCCCTTGAAGCTTTCAATGTATCAAGCGGTCAACCTTCGCATGGTGGTATGAAATCATTGAACACAGCTCGATTCAATCGATATCCCATAATAAACCTTTAGGAGAGAGCTATCCAGCTCTGCACTACTCGTGGTAATAAGAATTACTCTGTCTTTGCAGTATTGGGTCTTTGCAGTATTAGGAAGTCAGTATTGAGTATTTGCGTGTTGGTTGGTTGCATAATTTTCTTACGGGTTCAAATGTTGAAAGGCAGAAACAATGAGTAAAATGGTTACATAATGGACACGTATAGATTAGGGTTCTTAATCTCAAAATGTTGAGTCAGACGCGTTGAAGAGAGAGACTTGGGTGTTGAACATTGAGACCGTAGCTGAAGAACCTTGTGTGAAGAGAATTGAGTTTTATAAATCATAATATGATGAATCAAAGTTGCTTGAGAAATGCTGAGATGCATGGTTATGAGCGTGTTTAAAAGATCCTGGTTTTGCAGGTCTGCCCTTGCATCACTTCAACTCTCCTTCATTACTTATAGGTTCAAATGAGAATCATAGTGAGTCGACTGCAAGACTATCAAATCATTAAAGGGATGAATAGAATGAGTCAATTAAAATAGTCAATTTGAATTGGAATGAGAGAATGCAGAGGTAAAATTTTTATTGAAATTTTCACAAGGTTCAAATACCTATGGGGATGTAGTTTCTTACACTCCTCATGTTTTTCAACCCCGATGCTATCATAAATATGGAAGGTGGAATTTCATGGAAACCACCTCCTTTATTCAATGACTCATGTTTAAAGTTTAATTAAAGAACATGGTAAAATATGAAGGTAAATGTTGGGAACTTGGGCAACTTAGGATTATTTTTCATCCTTTGGACCCCCTATAACGGACTGATAGTCCTTCTTGCGCTCTTCACAGTTGACCTTGGAACTTTATATTAATTTTCGAAATGATATTTAGATATTCTGAGTATGCCATGGAAAGTTTACCTCATGGCATATAGAAAACCTATACATTGAAAATATTTACATAGAAATCCACTAGTTAGGAATTAGCTGAGCATCATATTAGGAATTCTTACAAGATGTCTACTTCATTTACACATGGGGTTATTTTATAGAATTTGACTCTCATTATTATATGCACTTATTTACAATTTAATGCTACACATCCAAACAATCAAAACTAGGATACTATACCAAGAAGGATCAAACTTTTGGAGATGGAATTTCTTTATCATTAAAATTGGATGTAGAATTCTTACATTATGTAAAATTGAGATTTCAAAAACCCAAAATTTATAGAGATATAGATATTTATAAATAAAATTGTAATTATTATAGAAATAATATCTCTTTCCTAAGATAGTTGTTTCTATATATATTATAGTAGTCTCTATATTTGGTTACCTATAATACAATAATTATTACTTGTTATAGGTATTATAATATAATTACTATTACTTGTTATTTCTAACCATCAACTATGGAACTAAATATCAAGTAGTTCCTGGAACAATTCCAAATTTGGCTAGAAGTCGAAGTCTTTTGCTTGTGGAAATTCTCCCTAAAAATGGTTTGAAGATGACCACAGACTGTAGCAAAAACAAAAATATTTAGCAGGTGGTGATTTAGGCCACCAACCAAAAAGCATGTTCATGGAGCATGAATTTGTCTCTGGATACAACTCTGAATCTGACTATGGTTGATTCTGGCTCTAGGATCTGGCAGTTGGCTCAGGTTTAGATTGTGGCTCAAGCTCACTTGATAAGTCTTCGAATGATTAATCTTTGAAGTTGGTAACTAACCATCAATTCCACCCCTGTCAGATACAAGGTGAGAAAATGAAGAAACGAAGAAACCTTCCCTGTAAGACTAGTCAATACTCGAGAATAATGACCAGTATATTTTCTTGGTTGTTGAAGATCGTTGCCAAGAAGTGATCCATCCAAGGATCTTGCAATATTTTTATTTTTAGAACATTTGTCTGAATGATGAGTGTTATTTCTACAATGTTCACAATGGTGAAGATCAAAACACTAATCTTTCATGTGCCAACACGATCATAATGTTGGCATATGACAATCTATCGCTGTTTTGAAACATGAGCAAGTGAAGATGGATCATCGTGAAGGAATCTAGTGCTACAAAATTAGACGAGCTTGGAATATTCCAGAATATGAAAGGACACATCCTTGTCATTTATGAGACCAGTTCTATTCTTGTCGTTCACAACTTATTCCGAAGGTTTGATGAAGGTCTTGGGAAGTGCAGGTTGAGGCTTCACATATGCATGCAAATTTGCTCCTAAAATGGCTCCATTATTTTGTTGAAAAATGTGCAACAAGAAATGTTAAATTTAGAATGTGCTAAAAATAGACCTGCTAAAAATAGCATGTCTAAAAATAGCAGTTTGGCCAGTGAGGTCATTGGCCACATTGGGTGAGAGGTGAAACTAATAAAAATAGAAATTTCTAAAAATAGCATTTCTGGGTTCCTTCCTATTTATAGCAGTCCCTAGTCTATCTATAGGAAGTAAAATTAATTTTGGTCTTAATAACAGTTGGAAATACTAATTAATTAATTCAGTTGAGTTAATTAGTTAAGGAACCCGAATTTGAAGTCTTTATGAGCATGCACATGAGTTGTCCCACTGATTGAGGAATTTATCCTTAATTTCCTCCACCGATTGAGGGAATAAGTATGAGTTCTATAATGAGAGAATCAGTTGACTTAGTTCTAACTAGTCAAGTCCAGTCAGATAATTTTAACAAGTTGTTAAAATAATAAAATATAGTTTGTTAATGCTTGCATGCATGTGACAACTATTATTTTAGATAACTGAGGATTCACTCATGGATAACTGTTGCATGTCGGTTCTGTCAGAGACCCAGTTGAGATCAGATGTGGGATAATGTACTATCAGATGCTTGACTATTTCTAGTAAGTATTTTTTGCATGGTTGAGGAACTAGTGTCCTCAAGGATTGCGTAGTTGGACCATAGGTTGACTTGGTATGTTTGGAATTAATTGCATATGCTTTTGCTATTATTTCCTAAGAAAACTGTGCAAGGAAATAGGGATTGGACCATAGGTAAAGCCTTTATATACAGGACTTGGTTGGTTCATGAGACATATCTTCATATCTTCATAGTTCATTGAGAACTGAATAGCTTGAAAGCTAATTCTTTTTGTATTGTGAAGAGGATTTCCACTTGATTGATAATACATGGTTGGGGTTTTATGCTGGTGCTTTCCCCTGGATATATCTTGTGTTATGTGCGATTATTTCTCTTGATCAGTTATGCATGTTTCTACTTGATGTTGCTCATGAATTCGATTATGCTTCCGCTTAATGTTCTGTAGAAGTAGAACAAGTATTATTCTTTAGACATTGCATATATTGGTTTGTTCTACAGGTGAAATTTCTGCATGGTATTAGAGCTAGTTGATTTGTAGAAAAATTCTACATGGTATCAGAGCACAAGTGGTCAAGCAAGAACAATATACTAGTAGGAGAAATTTGAAGTTTATTATTCGGGATATAGATCTCAAGTTCTTATCACATCTATTTCATCGATGGTGTTCTATGGTTTGAGGCTTGAGTATGCCCTTGATGGCAGCTCAAACTATATAGCTTGGAAGGATCACATGGAGGTAGTTTTGGAAGATGATGGTCTTAAGGATTTCATTGATCAAGAAATCTCTAAGCCTACTGACAAGACTGAGCAGGTGGAATGGAGGAAGTGTGTGGCTAGATCTAGGAGAATTCTCTTGGAGGGAGTGCAATATCACATTATCTCGAGCCTCCATGGGAAGGAGACTTCGCATGCAATGTGGAAAAAATTGAAAGATTTATATCAGAATAACAGTGATCAGAGGAAGCTGGCACTGAAGAACAAACTTCGAAAGATCAAGTGTGAAAGGGATGAGACAATCTCTATGTATCTGACCAAGCTCATCACATGTAGGGATGAGCTTGCAAGTGTAGGGGTCGTGACATTGGATGAGGATATGGTGAGT
>APFE030375574.1:0-38675 GCA_000404065.3 Pinus taeda | reverse complement strand
TAGAAAGCTCTAGAAGTGACCACAAGTAACTTTTTTAAGATGAAACTCGCGCCTTTTGACCTTTATAGGAGTACGCACCCATCACTTGACTTACAGAGCGTACAATTACGCAAGTATAATGAGCTTGGGATGCGTACACGCAGGCAAGGTAGAGAGAACCTGCGTACCTAGAGATAAACATGATTTTTAATGACTTTCTCTCTTTTTTGAAGTTTGACATGGAGAGCAGAGGTATAAGGCTTAACAAGGAGGATAATATGACTATTGATGGAGCCATATTAACTGCAAATAGTCATGGTGACAAATTTTAGTGTAACAGTTGGTAATTCCATTCAAATTGACGAATGCCCCTGCAACCTTCATGAGATTGATGGACGATGTGTTGCGACATTTAACCAATGCATTTGTCGTGGTGTATTTAGATGACTTCTTGATCTTCATCCAAAGTTGATAAGATCACCTCCAACATATTCAACAAGTCCTTCAAACCCTGTGATAACACAAGTTGTGTGCTAACTTGGAGAAATGCACTTTTGGCCTGACCCATGTTCAATATTTGGGGTACATCATTGATGAGAAAGGTGTGCATGTGGACCCAGCTAAGATACAAATCATTCGGGATTGGCCAGTCCCAACCACTCAAACAGAGCTAGGAAAATTTTTGGGTCTTGCCAATTTCTATGGCAAGTTCGTGTTGGGGTTCTCTCATATCACTTGGCCTTTGAGTCAAGTCACCAAGGGAGGAGTGAAAGATTTTTTTTTTTTTTTTTGTCCAAAACCCAACAACAAGTGTTTTCCAAGCTGAAGCATTGCCTCTTATCTGCACCAGTTTTCACATTACATGACATGCAATAACCATTTGAGATTTAGACAGTTGCTAACAACGCTATTGGTGCAGTTCTTACTGAGTAGGGGCATGCAGTGGCCTACCACAGTGACAAACTTTCAGACATAGTCTGAAAGTATCCCGCTTACGAAAAAGAAAGGCATTCCATTGTGTAGGTCTGGAATCAATAGAATCATTAAATTATGGGGAAGGAAATGGTCATCCACATAGACCACGAACCCCTGCAATTCATACAGACACAAGGCAAGTTGCAAAACAATCACCATCAGAAATGGTCCACCTACCCGCAACAGCTCCATTTTAACATTAAGTATAAGAAGGGAAGCACCAATAATGTTGTTGATTGGCTTAACCGACCACCAGTCATGGCGCTGATCATTGTGCTCGACTCCTATGGGCATGAGACTTCTGGGTGGTTGCATCTTTACCAGAGTGATCCAGAATTCAACATCACATATGAGACACTGGTGTAAGGGAAGTAAGTTCCAAATTTCCACCTTCAAGATGCATTGCTATGCCACCTGGGAAACATCTGTATTCCTTCAAGCAAGTGTGCCAAGATGATTTGGGAGGTGCACTACTTTCTGGTCGCTAGACATTTCAGAGTAGAGAAAATAGTGGCAATATTACAAAAGTATTTTTATTGGCTGAAATTTCGTCAGGATGTTGGGAAGTAAATTAGATCCTGCATTGCCTATGCCATTTCCAATCTAACCATTAAGAAGAAATTCCTATATACTCCTCTACCTACTCCTATTTGGCCTTGGGAATATATCTCCATGGATTACATATCGGGCCATCCCTCTACTAAGCATGGAAATGATTGCGTTTTCGTGGTCGTCGACAGATTCTTGAAGATGGCCATCATGTTGGTCTACAAGAAGAGTATCACAGTAGAGGCCACTGCTAAGCTCTTCTTTGAGTGAGTGTGGGTACGATTTGGGATCTCACAGTCCATTTCCTCAGATCGGGTTAGCAGATTCATGAGTGCATTTTGGTCAAGTCTCTGGTCGATGTTGGATACAAAACTTAGTAAGTCCACTTCTTTCCATCCCCGAACTGATGGCCAAACAGAGGTTGTCAAGAGGATGATCACACACACTCTACGCATGTACGAATCAAAACATCCACGCACATGGGATGAAAGTATCCCCTATGTCCAACATAACTACAACAAAGCTCTCCACAACTAACCGAGCCACAACCTCTTTGAGGTAGGGCTAGGATTTCAGCGATTATGTCCCATTGATGTGGCCATACCATTTGCAGCCACTCAGGCAGATTCGGCTCATGTCCAGCCCGAAGCTAATAGGGATAACATATTCATTGAGTGAATTCAACACATTTGCCAGTAGGTCCATGATATTTGGATAGATCCAATTCTAAGTACAAGCAATGCCATTATCAACATCGAGTGCCACACAAGTTCCAAGTAGGTGACAAAGTGTTACTACATTTGCAGGAGAAGCACCTTGTTGGACCCCACCACAAGTTTTGTCCACTATGATATGGGCCATAAACCATCACCAAGGCTGTCGGTGACAATGCCTTCGAGCTTAGCATCCAACTATTCTGTTGAAAAATGTGCAACAAGAAATGTTAAATTTAGAATGTGCTAAAAATAGACCTGCTAAAAATAGCATGTCTAAAAATAGAATTTTGGCCAGTGAGGTCATTGGCCACATTGGGTGAGAGGTGAAACTGCTAAAAATAGAAAGTTCTAAAAATAGCATTTCTAGGTCCCTTCCTATTTATAGCAGTCCCTAGTCTATCTATATGAAATAAAATTAATTTTGGTCTTAACAGTAGTTTAAAATATTAATTAATTAATCTCCATGAGTTAATTAATTATGGAAAATTAACTTTGAGTCTTTGTGAGATCATGCAATTATTTTCTCCCTTGATTTAGGAATTTATCCCTTGATTAAAGGAGATAAGGTTCAGTTCTATAATGAGAGGATCAGTTGACTTAGCTTTACTTAGTCAAGTCCAGTTAGATTATTTTAACAAGTTGTTAAAATAATAAAATATAGTTTGTTAATGCTTGCATGCATGTGACAACTATTATTTTAGATAACTAAGGATTCACTCATGGATAACGGTTGCATGTTAGCTCTGTTAGAGGCCCAGTTGAGATCAGATGTGGGACAGTGTACTATCAGATGCTTAACTATTTCTAGTAAGTAGTTTTTGCATGGTTGAGGAACTAGTGTTGTCAAGGAATACGTAGTTGGACTATTGGTTGTTTTTGGTATGTTGGAATTAATAGCATATGCTTTTGCTATTATTTCCTAAGAAAACTACATAAGGACCATAGGGAAAGCCTATATAAATAGGGCTTGGGTGGTTCATGAGACATATCTTCATATCTTCATAGTTCATTGAGAACTGAATAGCTTGAGAGCTAATTCTTCTTGCATTGTGAAGAGGATTTCCACTTGATTAATAATACATGGTTGGGGTTTTATGCTGGTGCTTTCCCCTGGATATATCTTGTGTTATGTGTGATTATTTCTCTTGATTAGTTATGCATGTTTCTACTTGATGTTGCTGATGAATTTGATCATGCTTCCACTCAATGTTTTGTAGAAGTAGAACAAGTATTATGCTTCAGGACATTGCATATATCGGTTTGTTCTACAGGTGAAATTTCTACATATTTTGTTCAATCTCTGACTACTGATGGTAGTTAGACTCAAACAAGGAGTTTTTCTTAACAAGAACCAAGTTAGAATTACAACTCTTCTTTTGTAGTTCATCTCATTGTAGTTGAGACACAAGGGGGGGAAACTCAACCGTCTCCTATGCATGATGTAAATAGATCTGATATCAACAAGAGTGACTTTGTTGGTATTCCATATTTCCTTAGCAGTAGATAATATGATATTGTTCACTAACTCTAAAACATTATTAGTTTGGGCCATTATATAACAACTTACCTTAAGAAAATTAAGGGTTTCGGCTTCAAATGAAAATGCAGTCACTTACAATTATAACGTAGACCGTCGATAAACAAAATTTTTATAGGTAGTCTCGATAAACAAGAACTTAGTTCAGTGTTTTCTCCGCCAATGCTTTCATATTCTACTTCTAGCATGGAGGCAACAAATATTAAAATCATTAAACCAATCCAGGTAGGAACAAATTGGGGATGAGAGTTCTCGTGCACATCAATTTGTGTAAATTTTCAAGACTATTCATTCTCGTCCTTTGACAATCACAAAGAAAATTGTTGCCCTGCATACGATCATAGTATTTGTTCTTGGTTAACCACACTATTTGACTAGAAATTTTGTAACAACACTCCTTTGTGGCTTTCACCTAATCATGCAACTATTCTCAGATACCTTGCCACTCCAATTACAATAGATCATAAACAAATTCTCTATTGTCTCATCACACAAAGACGACTTTCAAGTGAAAATAAACTTCATAGGAAAACTTATACCTACAACACCGCATAAGAACTGAATTCGAAACAAACTCAAGAGATGATATAAGTGGTGGCTCCAAAGCTATTCTTGTTTTGAAAAATAACAAAAATAGCTTTAAAAACACTTGCAAATATTTTATGAAGACCCACGATCAAATTTTTGCAAACAAAAGTTTGTTGTTTCCACTGGGGTTATTTAGGCGATCTTTGGCAAGCCTCATGAAGGCAACATCTTTCTTGCATGTTCAGCTGCAACAGGTCCAAACTCAATGTCATGGCCTTTGATGTTTCTTGCATGCTTCAAAATCCTTTACATGTTAACCTCACACATAGCAAAAACCGAGGTATCTCCTTAAAACTCTAGGAATGAGAGCCGTGAGAGAAGAGTGGATCTTGTTTCTGAAGTATCATGGACAGTGTTAGATAAAATGATTTGGCTTATATTTGTTGTTGTTGTTATGAGAAAGACCCTCCAAATTTTATGCCTAATCTAATTTTGGAGCCTATATGAATTTGAGTTCAAATCTATCCAGTGTCATCATGATGTTTGCTTGAATATCCTTGTGTTATCCCTAAGAATCATCTCCTCCTAAGTCGATGTTTTCTAAGTGTCATCACCTTATCTTTATGATCGTTTGCGTCATCTTATGTAAATATAAGAAAATGCATAACTTTTCTCGACTTAGTAACTAGATTTTCTTGACATGTGTCACACACACAAAAGTGGAAAAGGCACATATTTTCAAAGAAAAGTGCACTATAATATGACATGCACTGGGCCTTAGTTGAGTGCACTCCTTTAGGCTGAGTAACTCCACCCTAGTGGAGCGCACTCCTTTGACTCAGTGGGTGCGCCCTATGGTTGAGCACACTCTTTTAGCTCAAGAATTGCACCCTCTTCATCCTCATGCATGTGCTTTACTTGTTTCATGTGAGCGTACTCCTAGAAAATATGATCCCACTTCAATTTTAATTAACTAACTCACTCATCTGGAATTAACAAGTGATGAGCATGCATGACTTTGTTTTGCATGTAATCTCTTTATAATCAAATCAGTTAATCATTTATTTCACACAATGATTCTCATTCTAGATGAGTGCACTTCTTTGAATCAAGGAGCTCCTCATCGATCTTCTTTACAAGTTCTCATGTCTCTTTTCTTGGTTTCTTTTGGTGTTTTGCTATCATTCTTGTTTTATTTGTTGATGTTTCTACCCTTTATTACTAGTATAAGTGGCATTCTATTTTCGTAGGTAGTTTTCTTGTGATTGTTCACATTCTCGTCATGATTGCGACATAGTCTATAAGTACTTGTAGATACTTGCCCTTAATATTAAAATGATTTTATTTTGTTGCTAGACTTGTCAAGTTGAACTTGAGCCATTTCAGGAAAAGAGCGCACTTTTGGAAACAAAATCCTCGTTGCCTCAAAGACTTTCACCATAAAACCAATTTTTCCTTCTAAGCACACTCCAGTACAACAAGCCATCCTTGCTCTAAGAAATTGCACCCTTCTTGACTGCATGATGCCTTACGAGGCAACATCATGCACACTTCCTCTTTTGTCTTGCACCTTGTGCCCTTATTTTTCTTATTGAGTGCACAATGCATTGCGAAGGCCCAAGCCTGACCCCTTGGTTCTTCAACTTGCACCTTTTCCCTCCTTGGATTTCCATGAGCGCGTAACACACCCTGAACCAACATTGATCCCCTTTCACCCTTCGGATTGTGCCTTGCACCCTTGAGGTATCTCTTTCCATTTTCTTGAGCGAAAACAACATCAAGAAGCCTCACTAAGTCTTAACTGTTCACTGTTTCTATGAAATTCTCTCTCGTTTGTCTTGATGTAGTGTTACTTTGAAGCAGTTGTCTAGTCTAACAAATGGAAGGATTATGCTCTTAGCTACATCTAGTTTTCCATTAAACATTATTTTCTAAATCATTACTTGTAATAGATAAAGGATTTCTTAAACATAATCTTTGGTCACTATGAGTGTACTTCCATGTGCAGGTGTTCCAGCTTCAAGTCCCATCACACACTCATCATCTGTTGGAACAATGCCTCCCACTACCCATCGTGTGACTTCGAAATAAGTTTCAGAAGAAAGTGTTGAAGAGATAGTGGAAATTGCAAAGCCTATAATTCCCATCCTTTCAGATTCATGGTGATTTATAGATAAATTTGTTGAAGTATCATGGAAGGACATCAAAGACACATCCATGCAAAAATAGTTCCATCAAGATCTGCAAGATAGGGAAGTTTACACCAACATCAAGCGGTCCTGGATACACAAGATCACATGCAGGTTTCCAGTGATACCTTGTGCAGAGGCCATTGAGTGGATCATATCTCATATGGATTATACAAATTTGGTGATACATAGTGAGAGTCTTGGTGAGATTTCTACTTACTATGGACAAGACATGCATACTTATTACAAGATGTTGAAACACAAAGAGTATTTCAACACCGCATTCTATACTAGATGACCCAATCTCAACACAGGAGATATTATCGAGCCTTGGTGTCAAGAACCTGCCAAATATCAACATTGACCGAGTGAAATTTACCAAACTAGAATGTTGAGGAAAGTCTATTAGTACCTTATTTCTATGTGTTGTAGGCTACATGGGTATAAAAATGCAAAAGTATTCGAAGAGAATTGGATATACATGCTCAACTTGGTTGTTTCACGAGAAAAAATCTTCAAATGGGTGGATATCCTTTCCTTTGAATTGCATTGACATATTGGATAGGCCAAAGTAACATGACAAGGAAATCAAGCACCAAAATTTTACATGTTAGCTTATCTACTAGATGGGATTTGTACATTGTATGCATTCCAAGGGATGAATTGGAACTGGACCTCAGATGACAAGTTCTTGGTCTATATCTATTGCAGGGTGTTGTCAGAGATAAGTTTCATAGGGGTATATTACTAGATAGCGTAACATTTCTTTATGGTTCTTTTCCATATGATTTATGAGTTTGATCCTCCTTGCATGACTGACCAAGTGAAGGAGGCATTACAAGACATCGCAGATTGGTTTGCTGCACTAGATGGTACATATATTAGATGCTTTGGATGCCAAACTTCTCCCCATGTTATAACACAATATGTGACTAACAAGGTATTCTTGCAACAAGTTACTTATTAGTTAAATAATGGATTGTTTGCAGTGCTTCATAGGAGGAAGAAGTCTCCTTAGTCTATTCTCCCTTTGAGAATTGGAATGTATGAGCTGAACAACCTCAAGGAAAAATATGCTAAAATACAAGAACTAAACTGCCTACACTTTGGAACTAGGAGCTTTCACACGTATGACCCTAGGAAGGTGTGCATACAACATTGTGACAGGATAGGGTATGCTTGGGTGTATGTTCCAATGAGTACTGTAGAGGATGAAAAGGTGAAGAACTAGTACCACATATTAAGGAAGACACACCCAGGAGATGAGGCAAGTACTTCCAGAGTTCCACAAATGCTAGAGGTACAGATATAGGAGGAACCGCAAGCAACAAATTCCCAGGCAAGCACAACATCTCCGAGGAAATGGATAAATCATGATCCAACAACAAAGAGTAGCAAAAGTGGAAGGTTAATCCATTAATAAAAATTGCTATTGAGGCTAAATAGGAAAATAAACAATGAGAAGAGGAGAATAAGAGGAAGCATGATGACCTAATGAGAAAGAAACACAAGGAAGAGGAAGAAAGAAGAATAATAGAAGAAGAGAAACAAAGACACTCATAGGAGGAGGAAGATGCACAAAAGATGAAAGAAGAACAACTGAGTCAGATGATAGAAGCAAAGATGGAGGAAGAAGATTCCATTGAGCCCATTGATGATGATATAGGTTTCCCACCAGAACCTTGTCTTACAAACGACCATTTCTCGTTCAATGAGATGGGAATCACCCCTCCACCAGAGGATAGGGTCATGGATGTGTGTAATGTTACTTTTGATCAACTAAAGAAAAGGATCATGCAAGAAATATGAATATTCTTCCCGAACAATCCCCAAAATCCAATATTTATATCCACGAAGAAGGTGATAGCTACAAACACTAAGAGGAATCTCGAGGCAGTCATGGAAACTAATGTTTCTTTTGCCACAATAGCACAAGATAAATCAGAGTACCTTTTAAATGAGAATGCACTGTTGAGGACAAAATAGGTTGCAACAAAGCAACAAGTGGAGCATCTCACTAGATAAAATCAATGATTATCTTCCAAAAGTATCAACACAACAGAATGGTAGTCAACTATACAGGAAGATTTGGGACCAATGGAGGATACCATGAAGCAGTTATATGATGAAATTATTCTCTTGTATCGAGTAGTGTCATCCATTCCTGTGATACAAAAAAAAACTCAAGATATCTTGAAGCTCTTGAAGGTTACAAACAAAGTTGTCGATCTAATACAGGAAAGGCACACCACATACACAAATGTTCCAGAGAAGTTGGTCAGGAAGGAAAAGATTTCTATCGAGATGGACAAAGTGCAATTATGAATTCATATCTAGAACTATACCTGTCTTGGAGAACAAGCTACTAGCACTTTAGATTCCTATAATCGAATACATAGTGGTTTGGAGTCTTTGGCACAGAAGCATGGGTTACCTTAAGTGGTTCCACTTGGGAAGAAAAGAGACAAGAAAACCATTATGCGAGAAATGAAGCAGTTTGTCAAGTATATCAAGCAGGTATCAAAAAAACAAGGTTTGGAGATTAGGGCATTTTTTAAGAATTTAATATTTTTTCTATATATAATATTGTAGGAGACTATTCTAGTTTGAAAATTCATGCATATAGAATGTAGGAGAATATTCAATTAAAAACATGTAATTTACTATTAAAATTGGTAATTTTTTGGTGAATATAATTCATTTAATCATATATATGTAAATATTAGGCGAATTTTTAATGAAATTGGCAAATATTTCTTTCATAAAATGTCCAAAAAATAGCCCATTTGTGAAATTTCACCCCTAAAATTTTCCATATTGGAGATTACTAAGAGTGTTATTTTACATCATGTGATTGCACCAAAAAAAGTTCACATGAAACTATCATGGTTGTGGAATAGTGTGCAAACTGACTCCAAAGCTATCTTGGCAGAAGCAGTGGAGGTTAAGACTTGGTTTGGGGTCAAAGTCATAGCAACAAAGTTAAGAGCATGACATTCATACATCACTAATGATCTCCATGAAGAAGCAATTGATTTATCTATTTGAAAGTATTTTGTGTTATTAGGAGTTTTGTCTTATATAACCATTGTCCTATATGTATTTTGTCTTTTGTAATAAGTTTAATGTAATGGAGTCCAAGAGACATATGTGGAATGTGAAAGGACACATGTGGAATATAAAAGGTCATATATAAAATGTGAAAGACTATATGGAAGCCCATGGGTCATAGAAGTTAAAAGTTCATGAGGAAACTCAATGGTCATTGCCATTTATTATAAATAGGTCCTCATAACTCAAGTAAAGGGTGGGGATTCTTAGAGTTTTTCCTTGGCTTCTCTTGTGTTGCATAGGAGGTAAATCATTCTTTGGAGAAACAAGTTGTAGCTTCATGTTCCACTACTGGACTAGTGTTTCACCTATGTAAGAGTGTACTTGGAACCTTTCATTAATAATTAGAAGCTCATTGAGTCAACACTTCTTCATGCATGTATTGTGAATGTAGCAAGACTAATTTCGAGATGTTTGTAGTATATGTTGGCGTAATACATACTAAGACTAGTGAAATATTTCATTTCTTGGATATGGATATTGTTGAATGAGTGGTGTTATGCTTTTGATTGTTTTTTATCTTGTGAACTAATTTGTACATTAAATCACCAATCTTCCCCCCTTTCGCTCGTGGGTCTCTCTTAGGATAGTACTATTACTTCCCTAACTAGAGGCTCATCTCTATCTCGACCGTGAAAGCTTCCCATACATTTTAAATTCAGTGTTACATACTTGCTGCCCCGAAGAGGTGTTTATGTTGTGACCAAGGCTCATTTCCAAACCATTTTTAATGGTGGTAGAACCCTATAACTGGATGGGACTCCTGCACCAAACGATGTGAGGTCTGATTGGGACCTCATATTGGGGAGATCCCCTATATGTTGTTGGCATCCAACATAGACAATAGTTTTGTATCAGCTAATACAAAAAAATGTTTGCCAAGCCTGCTCATTGTGCTACACTCCTACAGGCATCTTGTGCTAATATATAATATTTCCCTGAGTTTATAGTCTCCAGATCACGTGAGTTTCAATGTAACATGACGTACAACAACTTATATAAATCACTATGAGTAACCTTAATATATAAAACCACTTACATTTATCAGGATAATCAAGTTGATCGATGTGGTAGCAAGTGAATCTTTTCTTTATGATCTACTCTAAGTATGCAACCTTGCGACTTAAAAAAACATTACAGGTGCGACGAAGATAATCTTTTGCAAGATTGCAACAAAAATGTAGCAGGCTTACCAAAGGCTTAAGTAATTCACTTGCATCAACAAAACCAAATGCAATCATAGGCTTCAATCGTGCAATTCCAACCACAATTAACAAACAACTTGTAAAACCTTTGATAGTCTCTCTTCTTTCCTACGCTCATGCTTCCACTTTTGCAAAAAGTTTCCAAGATATCTTTCTTGTTCTCCGCAAAAGTCACAAACCCTTCCAATGCAAGCAGTGTAATTTATTTGTGTAAATTTCAAAACAAAATTAGAGACAGAAAAAATACCCAAAAAAACCACAAATCTATCTAGTGGCTCAAGCTAATCAACAAAAAGAAAAAACCTTTGACCAACTTTCTTCGGCACATATAAAATATGAAATTATTTTAATTTAAAGGTCCTTCCTTGCAGTTAATGCTATTTTCGTCCAAGTTCTTAGTAGCTTCTATGAGAAGCTCCTAACCAAAAACAAATTGCTCATAATTTTCTATGGCAACTAAATTCTCAAAAAGCTAACATTAATATATCTAAGCTCATAAACCTAACATTGTTTTGCTATATATCCTTCTCTCTTTTTTTTCTATCAATTGAATTGCATATATTTCATTATTTCCCTATCGTGTTAGAATATTTTGCAAATATTTCATTTTTTTAAATTGGTTTCTCTATGGATTGTGTCATTTCTTGAGCAATTTAACAGGTTTGACTTTGTTGGGGAATTTAGGGACTTTTGTTAGTTTAATTTCATCTATATTGTATCAGGTTAATATAGTTACTTATTTTTTATCGAACTGAAATGCTTATATCACTGCCAATATGATGTGTAAAACTGTTAATCACAATAATTTTTTTTAAAAATAAAAGGAAAAAAAATAATAACTATAGAAAGCATTTAAATAATATCTAGCTAAAATAAAAAATTATACATGAAAAATTAGATCTTTAAACTCATATTAATTTATATTTAAAATAAATCTATTGTAATTAATTTACAATGATTATGGTAATTGATATTTTAAATCCAATATCAAGAATGGCATCCACTCGTAGTCCACTAGGAGGACCTGCGATGATTAGATTATTTAAATCCACAGTAGTTTGTTGGTCAGATCATAAGGTTTGTTGGGTTTACTCGCTTTCAAAATATAGAAAGGAAGACAAATATAGACATAACATTACAAGAAAATGGTGGTCCCCTAATGCATTTGGTGGTTTTGTTTTCTAGCCTTCACTAATGAGCCATGTGATTCTTTCACAGGATTCCCACATTGTACGTGTTCTTTATTCCACCGAATAACGGAATAATATTACTGATCTTCGGAATTTTTGATCCGTTATTACTGATCTTCGGAATTTTTGATCCGTTACCCCTCTCCTCTATACTGGAACGCAGAATTCTCAACAGCCTTTTCACGTGCTATCAATGCTTTCCTTGTTGGGCCTTATGCATCAATGGAATTGCGTTGAACCATGTTGTTTAAATCTAGGTTCCTTGAGATATTTTGGTTTTACAGATAAGTCTGAAATGAGGATTTTCATATTATCTGATCTGAACTTATCTGAATAATGTGAGTTTAATTTGGTTGTATGCAGCTCAGGTGTTCATGGAGGAGACCCGGCATTGTAAGAATGGAATGGCAGAAAAAAAAGAATGACATCATGATGATTGGCAGAAAGTGTGATAGTGGGACGGTTCAATCGGATCAGTTTTGTTGGTTTCTGTATCAAACACTGTGATTGAATTGAGCCACTGCAATGGCCAATTTCTTAATATATTTTACTGATTTAGTAATAGTGAATAGTATATGTTTTTTTCTAAAAAGTTGGAGGGTTAAAATTAGAGGGGTAGAATATGTATATATTTTATAGATTTTAGGAGTCAAATTACTACGTAGATTTGAATCTTTTGTCTCACAAACAAAGGGTCTCATACACCAATTTGGTGTCTAGCTTGATTCTAAACTAAATATTAGATATCATATCATAATGTACACATTTACCATCCTACAAATTTTGATATTGTTGCCTTCTGTTTTTAGAAATTTCAAACTATAAAATAATATTATAGTTGTATTTCATGATGGCCTATAATTAAAGTATTTTAAAAATATAATTATAAAAAAAGTTGGTTTAATTTGAAAATCTAGATTGTTAAATTTATTCAATAACTTTTAAATATATTAATAATTTTAAATTTAAATTCCATCAAATTTATCAAAATTATTTACTAAAATAACTATATAAAACTTGAATGCACATAGCATGAGAGTAAAAATCATTTATCATAACCATAAATTCAATGAAGCTATCCAGTATAATTGCAAAAATTGAATGCACATAGCATGAGAGTAAAATTCGTTTATCATAACCATAAATAACTCAAACTATCAAGTATAATTGCAATGGAATTTCATGATCTTTATAGTAATAATAGTATTTATCTTTACGAATATCTGGTAGTGGAAAACATGGCACTTGGTTTGGAAAAATAGCTAAAAGAGCTTTACTTCTTGGGTTTCAGAGAATTGCTCTTAGTATTTCACCTTATACATTGAGAAACCAACTACCTATTGTAGCGGCTGCAACACCCTTCAAAATTTTGGCTTGCATCCAATTTCAGAGCTTCCCTTGAGAGTTTTACTGATATTTGCACGCACCTGGGTTCACCCTGTGGGCTCGTATGAGCCTTTTGCACCCACCTTGCTTAACTGTTCAACAGGCAGCATTTGCATGCTGGTAACAATATCTCGCTTGCGATCAAGTTCTGGTCATACACAAGGTCTCCACTTCATGTGTACATATTGCATTCACTATGTAAACATCCATCGCGATCACACACGAAGTTGTATGCACTATTTTGCAAGCATTGTTATGGTCGTTCAACGATCTATCACAAGCGTCGCGCTTATTGACTTGCACCGTCGGTCAATCATGTTGAACATGTGTCTAGATGGTTCGAGTCGTCTCATCATCAAGTCATGTAAGTGTGTGTTTGCAAGATCACATATGTACCTTTCACTCGCTTACACACTTAATCGTTTTGCTAAAGTTTTGACGACTGGATCTCTCTTTGACAGCTAGACCTTCACCTTGCCATCGACTCCATCGAATGTCACCTAGAACAACGCAGAAGCACCAAACAAGCCATTTCAAGCTGCGCTGCTTGCAAGCTGATCAATCAACCCTCCTGCTGGTCAATTAGAGAGTTTGACCCAACAGCCACCCCGAGATTGACTCCTCTCAAAAATTGCGTAGAGGATGCAGACCATGTCTGCTCTGCTGACTGGGAAAATTGCACAGACAGGTTGGATAGACACCCAGTTCTCATCCCTGTATGCCTAAGAAAATTGCGCAGTTTTCCCAGCCAACCCACTAGTCAATCGACCGACTGCTCACTCGAAAAAATGCGTAGATTTCATGAGCAAGCCCTCTGCTGCGCATCAGTCTGCTCGGCTGAAAAACTGCACAGAGGTGATCAGCAGGCCAACCTCCCAACATTAGTGCAGTTTTTTCTCGCCAGTAGTTCCCGGCAGCCCTCTGTGAGTTGCCTATAGGAATTGCATAGTTTTTGTTGCCAAGTTAGTTTCCTCTAGGAATTGCGTAGTTTTTGCTGCCAATTCCCTCCAAGAATTGCGCAGTTTTTGCTGCGAAGCTCCCGCTGCCCACTCCTTCCATAAATTGCACAGATTTTGTTTTCCGAGCCTTCTTGTAGCTCGGATTGCTCCTCCAAAAAATTGTGTAGATTTGTCCTCCAGCCGAGCCAGACCCTGCAGACAGTCGTTGTCAATCCAGATTTCCCATCACCATCTCCCAGTGAATTCTGCACAGTTTTCACCAGTAGGGCCCAGAGCCTCCATCCCAGCTCAAAGCTTGCCTCATGTAGTTTATTGATTTGATGTCGTCTCGTCATGAGTGACTATAGATACCGATAAACAAAAAACATGGCGCGGTGACAGATGGGATGAACAAGGGGAGTACATGCAAGAGGATCTATTCGGGAATGGATGAACAAATGATGCATGCAAAGAGATGTGCTCGCGAATGAATGATTATGCAAAGGTGTGTTCGCGGATGGACGAACAAACAAACATATGAAGATGTGCTTGCAGACGGACAGATGGATGAGAATACACCTTTCGTGAATGGACGAACCTGTCAAGCATGCCAACATACAAGCAAGGAGAAACGTGTGAATGCAATATCAAGTGAACCCAATGACCATCGAAGACTCTGCGCACCTTGCCATGCGGAGGTGAAGCTGTGACACACCATGAGGACATCCATCACCCAGCAACACTGTAGATCGACATGCACACCAACAGCAACATGAATGTACAAGCATTGTCATGTCGAGTCTTGTCATGAGTCATGCCATCCCACTTGTCATATGAAGATTCATGTAAAGTTGAAAGGTCATGGAAGTCAAACAATCATGAGGGAAGTCAAATAGCCACAAGAGTTAGTTTCACCCTTGGCTATAAAAACCCCCTCATTTGTACATGAAAATGACTTTTTCACCTTGGCTCCTCCCACATAGCCTTGAGAGTCTGTTATCTTTTCTTTGAGGAGTAAGTAGTGGCTCCAATGCCCCACCCATAGGGTTAGTGATGTATGGTATATCGATATGTCTTGGAGCTTTCTCTTAATTCAGAAGCTTGATAAAAGGCTAGCATGTTTTCACACGTGTTGTAATTGTTTGTAAGATTTGTCTTGAACACGTGTAATGCATGTTGCTTTAACCCGTGTTTAACAGTTGGATTCATTCAATTGTTCTAATACATATATACTAATGAAAATGTGTTGTATAAGTTGTTAATGTTGTTGTGCTCATGTTGGTCACCTCCCGGACATCAAACATAATCTTTCACGTAAACTTGTTATAACAATCATTACACTCGCGCGGATTTCCTGCTAAGTGTTGTATGTGCTATCTTCCCTTGTGTGTTATGGATACCGTATATGTGTGGATTCCTCCTTCGGAAGTTGTGCAAGTCCTATTGTGTTGTGTGTTTCTAACAAAGTTGGGCTTCCTCCCATCTAACTTGGGACTCACTTCCACCCTTCCTCTCTCCGGTGAAAGAACCTTGACACAAGTAATACTATCAATCACCAGGCCTGCGAACCTCACTACTTGAAGACAAAGCAGACCACTCTCCTGTGCTAACAAACAAGAGCTAAGGCAAACATTTAAGATAATGGCAACTGGGCCATCAAACTGGATGGGACTCCCACACCAAATGGTGAGAGGTCTAGCTGGGAATTCATACTAGGGTGGTCCCTTGAATGTTGGCGTGTCCAACACTATCAACATTACTAGCGCTAGAAGGAGGGCCACCAGTTGTTTATGGTTGAACTTCCTCTCACACTTACTCATCAAACATTTGGTCAAGGTAGTAACTCGCACTCCCCTCACCTACGTGTGACTCTGCAGTTGGTTACTTCTCACCTCCTAGGACTAAACACGAAATTCCATATCATCACCTCCACTTCTTCCATCCCATCACCCCCTAGTTCACAAAAGCAGTCAGAATGATCCCGGGAATAAACCATATTCCATACGCATCAAGGAAGCCCAAAACCACTCCCAAAGGGGTTGTTGTATCATCATGTTATACTCTTGACCTGCGAGAAGATACCAAAATAAAAAATATGCGAAGAAATATACCCAGAACACAAAACAATAAGAAATAATAGCAAGTATTTTATTATTTAGAAAGCAATGTTCACTTGCCTCTTCGAGGGGGCAACCTCCAATAGACCTGGGCTTGATTACAAAATAAGACACGATGCTCTTCGAGGGGAGTCTCTAACCTTTATATAGGATTCATACATGCAATACCATGGGTCAATACCATGGTTCTTATTAATACCATCTATCTAATACCATGGCCCATTTACAACTAACTGTGGTACCTTCTTTAAATGCGAGTCAACCACTTAGAATTATTAATATGGGCTTTATTGACTCTTTACTTAACTATAACTAAGACTCGATCCTATTACATAAAGGTTTGGACCTTAACATGCCCTCCCCCATAAGAATAGCCTTTTCCTCAAGGCTGAAGTTGCAGAAACTGCTGAAGGATAGTGGTTGGTTCCCAGGTCGCATCTTCCGGAGAGGTGTCTTTCCACTTGATGAGGACTTCCTTGATCATGCGGCCGCATAGGTGCCATTATTGTGTGTCAAGAACCTATTCAAGTTGGAGCCAGATTGACCCTTCTTCATCCAATTCAGGTAGACTGGTTTGAATTTGGCAATGGTTCCCAATCACTTTCTTAAGGCATGAGACAGTGGGTGGCAAAGCTAGCTTGTAGGCGACTTCTCCAATTCGCTAAAGTACTTGATACAGTCTGTAGAATTTTGGAGATAATTTCTGACAACTTGTTAGGGTCGGTCTTTTCACTCCTCCGTCAGAGATCAAAACTCTTTCTGCATCTCAGTTTTAGGTGTCTTGCTCCATTCACTCAGCTACATTCCGCTAGAGGCATGCCATAATCTGACGGAAGGGTCTTGTCAGTTCATTCCCCTCATGTCTTGTAACTGCTGGCTTAGGTCTTTTCATCAAAGTTATTAAAATCCATGATAGTCAATGTTTGATCTTTTAACGGACAAGACTCATTTTAGTCATTAGGTCTAGGGTTTGCACATTGTTGTTCTCAAAGTGCTTCAATAATACTTGTACGCTAGAGGAAGGTTCAATAATTCACTCAAATGATGTTTATGAGCAAGAAAAGATAAATTTTGGAAAACGGAGAGAGGTTTTTGTCCACAATAGGCCAAGGAAGAAAAACCTCCTTCACTTTTAAGACAGGTGCAATGGTTTTAGATAGATGTCAATGCTCTTAAAATTTGGGACCACCCGAAATTTTTTTGACGCTAACAATTGAATGGTACCACCTTGCTCAGCTCGTCGACCTGATTCTTATGGGCTAAGTCTCCTATAAGCGTCCTGGGGGGTCTCAGACTTTTTTTGTTTTTTGTTTTTTGTTTTTTACTCCTCGCTTAGGAATACTGCAGTAGTCGAATCCCAGAAAAGTCAATGCTACCTAAAGTCTTGCGAGAATCACGCCTAGGTATAGGAGCCCACACAAATAGTCAAATCTGTCAGTGAACCCTCAACTGTAGAGTATGAGTAGGAATGTGCCAGTGATCGAACACCTGCTGCTAGATCTGAATGGCAGATCTAATTGTTGTGACTACTACAAAACCCAAACTGCTAGATCTGGATGGCAGATCTGATAGATCTGATTGGCGGATCTAATGGATCTGAATGGTGGATCTCATAGATCTTAATGGCGAAACTAATTGTTGTTGCTGCAATAGAACCCCACCTGCTAGATCTGATCTGGCAAAGATGATGCGTGATCCAGAGAGAGACACAGGAACTATGGTCTCAAGTAGTGTCAGGTGCTACAGATCGCAATATACATAAGGGTCTGACAGTAGTACTCGGCCCAATCTTTCAGGGCACTAACCAAGGAGGATCAACCATACCCTTAGCCGTACAACCCGACTACCCTATCGTATGTGCGAGTAATCTCCTCGAGTGTTGTTCTTAGTGTACTGTAGCAGTAAGACGACTGACAATTTATCTATGGCGAGGTTTCAAGAGGGCCTAGGGCGCTTCCGATATACCCAGAGGGTACTTGGAAGACAGTCTGTGTGCCGTTCTGTCTAATGCGCTACTACTCGAAGGGGTACCCATAGGCGTTACAAGGGAGTCCAACAAACGTGACCACCTCTTGTATTTCCTACATGCATGCCTCCCCAAATCCGCAACGTTATGTGCTCAATGACAGATCCCGTGGTTTAAAGATGCCAGAACACGTCTCTAGCCAAAACAAATTTGCTAAAAATTGGAGATCCCATCGGCCTTGGAAAGTGCTCTGATACCACTTATTATACTCTTGACCTATGAGAAGATACTAGAATACAAAATATGCGAAGATATATACCCAGAACACAGAATAATAAGAAATAAAAGCAAGTATTTTATTATTCAGAAAGAAATGTTCACTTGCCTCTTTGAGGGGGCAACCTCCAATAGAGCTGGGCTCAATTACAAAATAAGACATGATGCTCCTCGAGGGGAGTCTCTATCCTTTATATAGGATTCATACATGCAATACCATGGGTCAATACCATGGTTCTTATTAATACCATCTATCTAATACCATGGCCCATTTACAACTAACTGTGGTCCCTTATTTAAATGTGGGTCAACCACTTACAATTATTAATATGGGCTTTATTGACTCTTTACTTAACTATAACTATGACTCGATCCTATGACATAATAAGGGGGTTAGGGTTGGACCCTAACACATCAGTGGAAGAAGAAGTTCTTGCCACACTTGAAGGTCTGGAAGAAGTTGTTGAAGATGGAGAGGAGCCTTCGATCTTCTGACAGGGAGAAAGAGACACCCTTGTGATCTTGGGCTTAGATTCTGGTACAGGAGGCAGAGGGGAAGATGACGAAGGAGGTGAAGGTGGAGACGAATCAAAAGTCTCAGTGTCGGAATCATCAGATTTTGAAGAAGAGGAGGAGGACTGCGAAGAAGGAGAGATGGCTGACCAAAATTTGGAATGGATGACTTAGGGACCATTGGATCTCCCGGGTGCTTTGCATAAGATGCCAAAGTAGGTGGAGAGAATGAGCATCAAGTTCAACCCTGATAGCATAGTGAAGGCAGAATACCATTTGGACAACTTCTACCTACAACTGCAGACCCTTGAGGTACAACACGATGATGTAGCATGTAGATTGTTTCCATGTACCTTAGATGGTCATGCAGCTGCATGGTATCACAACCTTCTAACCAACTCCATACAGAACTGGGGTGCATTCAAATGCATGTTTCTTGAAAAATTTGTTGATGACAAGACCCTAACCATGTTACTCAAAGAATTGGGGAGCCTAAAGATGGAGGTGAAAGAAAAGGTAAAAGACTTCAATCAGAGGTTTACGCGCATATTGAAAAATTTTGCACCAGACACGAAACCTCATGACTCCATCACTATTGATTGCTCCACGTCCGCACTACCGACTAGCATTGCATAGTTCATCAAGTAAGCTGCGAAACCAACATTATTGGAAAACTGCAAAGAGGCTATTGTTGTTGAAAAAGAGCTGCACGCAATTGGAGTCATCAAGGATGATGAACCAGCAAAGAGCTCTAGAGGCATGAGCAGGAAGTCCCAAGCGGTGGCAAGCAAATGTAGAGAAAAGGAAACAAGCAATATTGAAACCATCACTTCCCTCGTCAAGAACTTGACAACGAAAGTGTCCAAGCTTAAACCACAGAAAGCAAACACGTCTGCAAGAAACAATCCGCCCAGACAAAGACAAGGAAGCATGTCCTTGGGTAGCAACTATCTCCCTACAAAAACTATGTATAGCTCTGTCTTTCAGCTCAATCGATGCACAAATCCTTTATTGTGTTCATTTCATGAAGATGGTCACTTGGACAATTCTTGTTCAAACTGGAAGCGATTTACAGACTTAGTATACAGTCATACATTTGAATTGGACAATAGTATGTAGGAACAACCAGGAGATACAGATAATGATGAAGATGTTGCACCTGATGAGGCATCAAGTTCTAAGCATGTGGTAAACATGTATCAGTGCTCATAAGAAGCACTAAAGACGAACATCGAGAAACAACCCCAAGAGAAAAATGACCGTTACAATCTCAGGAGTAAAGGGGCTCCCCTACAGTTGGGGAAGTAAAAGAAAATATGAGACTACTGATGAGCAAGTTTGATCCACCAGCCTTCCTAAAGCAGAAAACACAAAGCAAGCCTGGGAAGACAGTGGTGGACAAGAGTACGTCCATGAGAAGAAAACTGTAGAATACTCCGCTGGAAAACATGAACAATAGTCCTACCCCATACACCTCAATGAGTCTACTCCCTTTGGACTACAACATTGTGGATGACATGAAGAAAAATCACGCGAACATTAGTTTGTTTGAGTTAGCTAAGATAAAGAGTCAATGAGACATCCTGCTACACACATTGGGACAAACAACAATGGACAATACAACCCCTACCAACAAGGGAGCAAGCACACCTCCCGGATCACTTTCAACTATGATAAACACTCTCCAGATGGAAGAAGAAAACTCAAGTTTCCCTCCATTCTTGCTCTCATTTCAAATCTTCAACTATAATGTTCACAACTGCTTGGTTGATTCTGGAACGACAACCAAAGTCATATTGCTCTCCATTGCTAAGAAGATCAATGTGCAATGGAGCAAGACATCCGTGCAAATCATTGAACTTGATCGAACATTTGTACCGGCCATTGGTGAACTTCGAGATGTGATTATCTAAATATCTCATAATGACCAAGTCCATCAATGCATCAACATTGTTGTTGTGGACATACCAGAAGCATACGACTTACTACTCAGTAGAGACTGGTCTAACAAGCTGAACAGAAATTTTTCTATGAACTGGCCGCACATGTGGCTTCCGTGCAAGGGTAAAAAAAATCAAATCTGGGTGTTATCCGAGAGGTAAATGAGGCACAATGTCACCCCCATTAATGGCGAAAATGAATTGTTGACCTTCGTAGAACTCATGTTTAGAAACTGCCTCTTGGAAAAAACATTGGGGTGTTATCCTGCACGACCAACTCCAAGCCCACCAAACATGCAGTTGGGTCTCCTTCCTTGCCCAATTGGTGGAAATGAAATATGTACGGTACAATGTAACAATAGCAACATTAGTAGTAGCAACAACAGTAGCAGTAGTGGAAGCGCATGAAATGGTCAGTGTATAGACGAGTTGTGGACCATCTATTTCGACAGATCAAAGACACAGGACGGCTCTAGAGCCGGGTGTGTCTTGGTCGATCCAAAATACAGGGAAAATTTGGTTTCAAGTCACTTGGAGTTCGAGTGCACAAACAACATTATTGAGTATGAAGCACTTGTGTTGGGCTTGCAGAAAGCCACCAGCCTCAATGTGGTCGTGCTCAAAGTGATAGGTGATTTGGAGATAGTGGTACGACAGGTACATAACACCATTCACTATTTATCACCGCATCTCAAAAGTTACCTGCAAGAGGTACGATGACTGATCTCTAACTTCCAAGCATTTAACATCATTGTTGTACCACGTACGCGTAAAGAAACTACCAATGCTCTGGCAAACACAACCTCTAGGATGTCACCAATTAGGGATATATTTACTATTGTAATTTTATATAGACCATCTATCTCAGATAACATAACTAACTTACGTGTGTTTGATTATGATCAATAGGTACTACATTTCATGGCCAATGTTGACACCTTCAAGGATGCAGTGATAGACGATGATGAGCATAAGTAATCTTTGCAAGCAGAAATTGGTAGAAAGAAAGGCCACCTCATCCCTAAGGGAGTGGCATCATTGGAAAAATTTTATGACTTGCAAGAACAATTTTAGGGGCTGAGGAACAAAAAAAACCACAGTTCCACCATGATGCATGAGCTGATCAACTTGGGAACAGAACAAGATCCGAAGTTCTTCAAGCTCAGTAAATATTGCACACAGTAAGAGTGGCAAGCCTTTGTCCACTTGTTCAAATAGTACCGGGATGTGTTCGTGTGGATGTACAATGATCTGAAAACTTATGACATGCGGATAATCCAACACATCATTCCAATCAAAGGGGGGGTCAAGCCATATCAGTAAAAGTTGAGAAAAGTACATCTGCCACTTGAACCCCTCATACAGAAATAACTCACCAAGTTTTTGGATGCACGTATCATATACAAAGTTCGTCATTCTACTTGGGTTTGAAACCTTGTTCTTGTACGCAAGAAGTCTAGTGAAATCCGCTTGTGTGTTGATTTCCAGAGCGTGAACCGTGCCTCAGAAAAAGACAACTCCCTTGTGCCATCTATGGACCACATTTTGCAAACAATATCTGGGGCATAGATGTTCCCCTTACTCAATGGTTTTTCAGGATACAATCAGGTTCTGGTGGAAGAACCTGACAGACTCAAGACTACTTTCTGTACCAAGTGGGGTACGTTCGCATACAGACGAATGTTGTTTGGAATTGTGAATGCAGGTGAAACCTTTCAGCATGCCATGGAAATCACTTTTTGCGGACTCATCAGACAGAGCGTAGTGGTATACCTCGATGATGTGATTGTGTTTCCAAGGAAACATGAGGATCACATATGCCATGTGAAGAAAATTTTTGAGCGATGCCGAAAATATGGGATTTTTTTGAATCCAAAAAAGAGCGTATTCGTAGTGTGTGAGGGGAACCTTCTTGGACACATCATTGCCAAAAGCGGGATCAAGGTTGATCGGGACCGGGTCCAGACTATTACATAGATCCCTCACCCATCCAACAAGAAAGCCATGTAGTCCTTCTTGGGCAAGATAAACTTCCTCCGGAAGTTCATCTCAGAGTATGCGCAGATAGTCAAACCCATGTAGGACATGATAAGGATGTAGTCTATAGCTGGGGCAAGAGGGAAAAGTATGAATTCACCTATATTAAGCAGGCTATTGAAGAAATTGTTGCACTCTACAACCCAAACTTCAAAAAGGATTCCCTATTATACACCTTCTCTTCTTGCAATTTGCTTGTTTCAGTACTCACTCAGAAGGATGAGATGAGCAATGAACATCCCATATCCTTCATAAGCACAAGCATGCAAGGACCTGAAATCAACTACTTCGTCTTTGAAAAACAATCATATGCAGTTTACAAGGCAATGAAACACTTTAGACCCTACTTGCTAAAGAACCACTGCATAGTCTACATCCCTCACCTAGCAGTCTACACACTGCTTGTACAATAATAGTTGGATGAGAGGCTTGCAAGAAAATTATCTTTCCATCAAGTTAGTTCACACAATGAAAGGACATGGGGTCTGCAGACTTGCAGGTGAAGCAGTACACACGTCGGGGGAGGAAGAAGAGCTCATCAGCTGGGAGCAAGAAGTTGAAATGTATGATGTAATGTGATCAACACCCACTAAAGATGGCACCTCTTGGTACGTAGATGTGTGCCAATGCCTTGAGAAGGACACTGTACCCTCTCACTTTTCCATCAGATAGAAGAGGGCTTTGTGCCTCAAAGCTTTAGCATATTAGTAAGTGCACATGGTACTTTACAGGAAGCACAACAACAGAGTTTTTGTCAGGTGCGTGGAGGCACATCAATTAGAGAAGGTACTACAAGATCTGAATGACGGATCCACTGGGGGTCACTTTCGGGAAACACTACTGCACACAAAGTTATGTGAGCTAGTTTCTACTAGCCAACATTCTTCAAGGATGCACATGATTATGCTCACAAGTGCCTGGTTTGACAGTGATGCACCAAAAAAACACGAAGGTTAGCAACCCCACTACACCCTTTTCTAGTCACCGAACCATTCCAACAATGGGGTCTGGACATCATTGGGGAGATTTTCCACATTGGTCAAAACAACACCACTACATTCTAACTACAACTGATTACTTCACTCGGTGGATAGAAGTAGTTCCATTCAAGCAAGTGAATGACCAGGAGGTCATCAGCTCCCTCCAATAGAACATCATCTCACACTTCGGCATTCTGGTATCACTTGTTTTTCATAACGCAACGTAATTTCCATCCTTGAAACTTTATGATTTTGCATTACAAAATGGTATTGTGTTGAAACACTCATCTAACTACTACCCACAAGGAAATGGTCTCGTAGAATCCATGAACAAAAACCTCATCCACATAATCAACAAGACTATTTACTTTGAGCAGCGCAACTAGAATTCCACCCTGACAAATGCATTATGGGATGATCGCGTAACACCAAAAACCTCTCTGAATATCTCACCGTACTTCCTGGTCTATGGTAAAGATGTCATCCTACGACCCAATATCTACTTTCCTACACTTCAGCTATCCCAAGAATCCCAAGGCAAGCCTTGCTAGCTAGTTCAACGTAGGATGGATACACTCCATAAGCTTGAAGAAGAAAGGATGAAAGCAAAAGAAAAATTTACACTTCACCATAACCATATCAAGAGATGGTTCAATAAGAAGTCTGAAGGGAAAGCTAACTTCGGTGTTGGTGACTTGGTCTTGAAATGGGATAAATCCCATGAAGACAAAGGCAAGCACATGAAGTTCCAGTCCCTTTTGATTGGTCCATACACAATCCATGAGAAGCTTGGCCCACACATGTACCGTTTGCAATAATTTAACGGGAAGATTGCCAACCTTCCTATCAATGGACAAGATCTCAAAGGTTATTTCCAATAGGTCAGGTTGCGCCCCGTACCATGTACATAGTTTTCTTGTTGTTTGTTGTTTTCACTTTGTTTGCTTTGATTACTATTTTTCTTTTTGTTTGGTCTGATTAATACCTTACTATTTTTGTTTTCCATAAATAAGTGTTTCCATCTACTAAGTTTTTCCTTTTGAATGAGTATGTGGCTGGGATATGAAGAGACCTGTGACACTGCAACACTTGGACAGTCTTGTGTCAATCTTCTATGTGCTTGGTTATAACCTTCGGCCAATGAAGTCTTGATGGAAAATATGAGCCGCTTGTAAGGGGAGATTTGGTCCAACCATGAACTGGTGTCCACACTGGGAAGACCCATGCTTGTACTCAACCTTCTACTCTATGTGTTCAAGCTCATCCAACTAGTAGAAATGAAGAAGGGGAAATCTAAATGAGAAAAGCCATGTCAGAGGTATTACATGCTTTTCTAAAGGAACAACCTCTTCCACTCTCAGTAAGTCGGGATCCCTCTTTTGCCCCAAAAATAAATAAGTGCTAATGCAGAGTCCTCTTGAAAATATACAAAGGCGAAAGAAGAGAAAGGCTTCCCGTGAAGGGAGGTGAATCATGAAACTTCACCGGGGTACTAACCAGGCTCGCTGGTAGTGAAGCAATGAGTGTGTCATTGCATGACTCTGCCGGGATATTGTCTAGGCCTGCTGGCAACGAAGCAACACCAGAGATGAAAACTTATACTTTGAAAATCTTCAACTCGCGAGCCAAACTACCCTTCCGATTTTCAAAACACTGTGATGAAGCTGAACTTTTTCTTTGTTTGACTGAGTTGGAAAAAGGTGAACCATGTGTGTCCATGTGGTAAGTGGGGAAGCCAAAGTAACCTACACAACAATTCAATACTCCTCTAAATACCAAGGCCATGTGTTGTGAGTGAACCAAAATAGAGAAGTTGGAGTTCTACCAGTGTGTTGCCAAGTGTTGTATCGATTGCAACACCCTCCAAAATTTTGGCCCACAACTAATTTCGGAGCCTCCCTTGAGCGTTTTGCATGCACCTGGGTTCACCTTGTGGGCTCGTATGAGTCTTTTTCACCCACCTCACTTAACCATTCAACGGGAAGGTTTTGCATGTTGGTAACAATGTCTCACTTGCGATCATGTTCTGGTCATACACAAGGTCTCCGCTTCATGTGCAAATTTTGTGTTCGCTATGTAAATATCCATCGTGCTCACACATGAAGTTGTATGCACTTTCACGCAAGCGTCATCGTGGTCATTTAACAATCTATCACAAGGGTTGCACCTGTCAAATTTCACCGTCAGTCGGTCATGTTGATCATGTGTGTCTAGATGGTTTGAGTTGTCTCGTCGTCAAGTCATGTAAGTGTGTGTTTGCAAGATCATGTATATACCTTTTCACTCGGTCACACACTTAGTCATTTTGTTGAAGTTTTGATGACCGAATCTCCCTCTGATAGCCAAACCTTCAACCCACCATTGACTCAATCGACTGTCACCCAGAACAACAAAGAAGCACTAATTAAGCCATTTCAAGTTGTGCTGCCCGCAAGCTAATCAACCAACCCTTTTGCTGGTCAACCAGAGAGTTTGACCTGGTAGCCACCCCGTGGCTAACTCCCCTAAAAAATTACACAGAGGTTGCAGACCATGCCTGCTTCACTAACTGAGAAAATTGCACAGATAGGCTGGACAGACACCTAGTGCCTGTCTCTGTCAGCCTCAGAAAATTGTGAAGCTTTCCCAGCCAACCCACTAGTCAGTCGATTGGCTGCTCACCCAGAAAACTGTGCAGATTTCATGAGCAAGCCCTCTGCTACCCATCAGTCTACTCGGCTCAGATACTGCACATAGGTGATCAGCAGGCTAGCCTCCCAACATCAACACAATTTTTTTCTGCAAACAGTTCCCAAAAACCCGCTGCTAGTTCCCTCTAGGAATTGCACAGTTTTTGCTGCCAAGTTCCCAGCAGCTCACTGCTAGTTCCCTCCAGGAATTGTGCAGTTTTTTCTGCCAAGCTCCTAGTAGCTTGTTGCCAATTCCATTCAGGAACTACGCAGTTTTTGCTGCCAAGCTCTTGCTGCATGCTCTTTCTAGAAATTGTGTAGATTTTGTCTACCTAGCCTTCCTACAGCTTGAATTTCTCCTCCCAAAAATTGCACAAATTTTTCCTCCAGCTGAGATAGGCCCCATAGACAGTCACTAACAATCCATATTGCCTCTCACCATCTCCCAGTGACTTTTGCGTAGTTTTCACCATCATTTCCCGAAGCCTCCATTCCAACTCGAAGTTTGCCTCACGTAGTTTCATAACCTTATCTTCTCTCCTAGTCACCTGCATCCGAAATGATCATGCATCATGGTAGACTAGGAGGTTTATGGATTTCATGTCGTCTCATCATGAGTGACTGCAAATACAGGTACAAAAAAAACATGGCGTGACGACAGATGTGATGAACAAGGGGAGTACATGCAAGAGGACTTGTTTGCGAACGAAGCATCATGCAAAGATGTGTTCATGGAATGACAAACGGAAGAACATGCGAAGATGTGTTCCTAGATAGATGGGAGGATGAGCATACACCTTTCGCGAACAGACAAACCTGTCAAGCATGCCAACATAAAAGCAAGGAGCAACATGCAAATGCAACATCAAGTGAACCCAACGACCATCGAAGACTACGCACAGCTTGCCATGTGGAGGTGAAGCTGTGACACACCATGAGGACATCCATCACCCAGCAACATTGCAACTTGACATGCACACCAGCATCAGCATGAATGTACCAGCACTGTCATGTCGAGTCTTCTCATGAGTCATGTCGTCCACATCTCTACTGTGGGCCATATTGTCAATAAATGTAATGTAACGTGGAAGTACAAGAGACCCACTTGTTGTAGGAGGAGTCATTTAAAGTTGAAGGGTCATGGAAGTCAAACAATCATGAGGGAAGTCGAACTACCACAAGGGTTAGTTTCACCCATGGCTATAAATACCCCCTCATTTGTACATGCAAAGGACTTTTTCACCTTGGCTCGTCCAACATAACTTTGAGAGTCTGTAATATTTTCTTTGAGGAGTAAGTAGTGGCTCCAATGCCCCACCCATGGGGTTATTGATATATGGTGTATTGACATGTCTTGGAACCTTCGCTTAATTCAGAAGCTTTATAATAGGCCAACATGTTTTCACACATGTGTTGTAACTGTTTGTAAGATTCATCTTGAACACTTGTAATGTATGTTGCTTTAACTGATGTTTAACACTTGGATTCATTCAACTGTTCTAATACATATATACTAATGAAAATGTGCTGTATAAGTTTTTAACATTTTCATGCTTGTGTTGGTCACTTCCTAGACATCATACATAATCTTTTATGTAAACTTTCTAAAATGATCGTTGCACTCGCGCGGATTGCCCGTTGAGTGTTGTACATGCTATCTTGCCTTATGTGTTGTGACTACCACATCTGTGTGGATTCTTCCTCCAGAATTTGTGCACGTCCTGTTGTGTTGTGTGTTCCTAATAGAGTTGGGTTTCCTCCCATCTGACTTGGGACTCACTCCCACCCTTCCTCTCTTCGGTGAAAAAACCTTGACACAAGTAACATTATCAATCACCAGGCATGTGAACCTCACTACTTGAAGAAAAAGTAGAGCACTCTCTTGTGTTGATAAGCAAGATATAAGGAAAACAAGTAAGATAATGGCAACCGGGCCATCATACCGGATGGGATTCCCACACTAACGGTGTGAGGTTTAGTTGGGACTTCATACCAAGTTGATCCCCTGAATGTTGGTAGGTCCATCATCGTCAACACTACCATAACCATTAAATTATTTATTGTCTCCTCGTATCACTGATTGGAAGTGAGATATTTATTTTGTTTTTGAAATTTCAAAGCTTAGCATTTTGTTTGTAGCATCAAGTTCATTCTTTTACTTTACACTATTTTCTAATATTAAGATATGGCTTAGTCTAATTTATATAATAAATGTTTTTTTTATAATTGATTAATTTTAACTAAAATTTTGCATAAAATTTTAAAAAATTGAGTTTAAGTTATTTAATTTGCAAAATTCAAGCATCTCATCATGCATCCAAAAATGTATTTTAAATGGAAAAATCACATTCTTACTTGAAATTGTATCACCAGATTCCGGTGAAAAAAATATTTTGTCTATAAATTAGACTACGCCTTAAAATACACCAACCATGAGAAATACCCAAAAATAATGTAAAATGACAAGGTTCTTTCCAACTTATAGTCTATCCAAAATATACATTACACAGGTAATACTTGTTAGGTAACCATGATCAATGTGCCATGCACTCCAAAGGGCAATCCCATCATTGTTTTTTGTGAAGTCACTATGCACAACAAGAAAATAATGTAGTAGACACACTTTATAACACAATGATCGCCCACACATAATATCCAAGTTGTGTAATTCATTAAAATGAATTTGTTTTGAGACATTTATCACAATGATATGTTGAAAGCAACCCTATATTAAATATCAATATTCCAAGATCCTTAAATGCAGGCTAAATCTCTGGCAGTGTGCCCCTAGGCCACAAGATCGATCGACAATAACACAAATCCCTTTACACAATGGATTTATTACTGGTGGTTATGTCTACAATTGGATTTACATAAAATGATATTTTGAACTTATCTGGTTAACCAGACTCCAATTTCTCTTTATGAAGATGGCTAATCGAATGAGTATTATAAAATGGTTCATTCAAATCAGGCTCCATAGACTATGCAAACGTGTTACACTCTACTCCACAAGATTTGTCTCCTCTGGGCATCTTAGCAGAATTTGTAATATATTTGTAACTTTCCCAACTTGTAAGGTTATTTCATGTTTCTATAAATAGCTTTACCCATTTCACCAAGCCAACAATTGTCACAATCTAGTGTTCTAGATACCCTTGTTTATTTTCCATTCTTTTGATAAAAAATTATATAGACTACAGAGCTGGAGCTCGAATAAAAATGGATGAATACAATTTGAATGAGGGTATGTATAAGCACTTGGTCCACACAATGTCGAGGCATATGTAAACTCAACCCATTGGCGGTTTGCGGTGGGTATCTAGGTAGTGTTGAGGGGTACCACACTCAGTGGAATGTCTCTATGTCATTTATTTGAAAACCAGTGGCTCTTCATTGCAAACCTTTTCCCTCATAGATCATAAATATGTTCTTCCTTCTATTATTTTATAATTTGAATATGCCCATGTGCATTAGGAGTCAAGAACCATATCTTTTTATATCCATGACATTTCAAAATTAACTTTCATGCATTTGCAAAATGGGGTAGACATCTCCTTCTTGCGTGAACAACTTGAAACTAGTTGTCTTTGAGTGTGAGTTTTTGAAAAAAAATCTTGTTTTTTTTAATCTAATTTGTCTGATAGGGGTTTATTGAAATCACAAGTTTGATGGGTGAAATCTTCACAATCAAAGTGCCCCAAGGGTTTTTCATGTTTTTGAATCCATATATGCAGTCAAAAATCCAGTTTAAACAACACTAATCAAGATTTCACCACAATTGTTTCTCCTGGATTCCTACTATAAATGCACTTGAAACTCCAAAAAGTTACACTTAAAGACAACTCCTAACTTGAAATATCACTGGAGTTGTAGTCTAGTGAGGCTTCAAATTTTCTCCGAAAATCATGGGAATTCCAAAAAAGTTTGATAAACTTAAGTGGAAATTTTTGTAGACCCAACTTATCACTATCAAGTTTCAAAATTTTGGATGCTCTAGAACCTTTTTATGGTGCTGAATCTATTTCCATCATGAAAAACACAATTCAAACACTTCTACTATAAAAAAATTTAGAATTTTTTTTGACAATCTTGATAAATTTACCAAATTTATTTTAATAATTTGACATTTGCCTTCACAAATAAAAAATACATTTTTCACACCAATAGGCATCCCTCCCATGGGAATTAGGCACTTTAATCATTTTACTAATTAAAAAAATTGATCAGCTGGTTTAAATTTGAAGATGCCAGTATATTCTTGTCGTTGCCACAATATCAATGGATTGAATTCACACCACTAACTTCCCTCCATATCCAAATCACATGATTAAACCTCGTTTAAATTAATTTTTTACAAATCTTCATTAAAAATTTACCATGCCATTTGTTAATTGACACCTCTCAAGATTAACCATAATGGGAAGACTATAAAATGTAACACACACCTTACACATACACTTGTCATAGTAGTGGAAAGGTGTATTTCTGAATAAGATGATCATCCATTTCAAACCATTGGTAATGTGTGTCTAATTCCAAATAACAGGTGTCGATAGTTTCATTAACTTTTCCATCAATTTCACCCTTTCATGCTCTTAATAATAACTCTGCCACTCCATATAGGATTGTAACGTGGAGGAATAAAGCAAATTGAGCATTTAAAATTGTGATTAAATATTTATTGTATGTGTTATTCATCACCATTCCATCTATTATAAGCAAATCAGTGCTCTGTGGATGCATGCATTTCTTAGTGCTTGGGTTGTTGGAATTGTTGAAGGATTGCTGGAAGGATTGCTAAAAGGATTATTGGAACGATTTGAAGGGCTTCTCTTGACTTCTATCGACTAAGAAAGGTGCACAATCTGTTACCTAGATTTGGAAGATTACTACTATATATATTAATATTGTTTTCAATGGCCACTATTACCTAGATTTTTCATTTAAAAGACCAATAACACACTAATGTGGAATGGCTTTGTTCATTTTTGGTAAATTCGTGTTGAAGTTAATGTAAATTGTAAATGAAAGGAACACTTACATGATGCTAATCTTCATTATATAATATATGAGTTCCATCTATCGAACCAAATGGATTCCCAATTGATTCTAGATGACTAAGCCCACTACAAAAACCAAGGGCTTATGGAGTTTTCATATAGTCTATACATAATTTGTTTGTGGTCTCCTCACCTCACGGTCCAGTGATAGATCCCTAGGTTGGGGGGAAATACATGCTATCCATCCAAACACTTATCATATGCAGACCACCCCTAATAAGTAGTAGTCCCATATCGAGTAGCCCCAGATTTCGATATAGATATTTGTATTTCCACAACGCACAACAAAAAAGTAATACAATCAAATGAAAGATGATAATTTCAGGATTTAAATATTTGTTCCACACTTTCACATATGCATTATTCTCCAAATTGTTAGATTGGAGATCCAAGTAGAATTTGCATTTACATCATTCTCCAAATTGTTAAATTAAAGATCCAAGTAGAATGCGAAAATTTAAAAATATATTACATTTAACATTTTAATTCTTTTTATATTGAAGGCTCTAGGGTTAGATGTATCTTTCATATTCTTTTTTTGAAATGGTTTGATAACTTCTATGATCAAAATATGTTACCCATGTGCTCATTGCTAAATCATTGTGCTTATTGTTAATACTCCACTCCCACTCAAAACTCGTTTACCTGCTGCACCTGAATTTCAATAAAACCACTCCTACACCTTAAAGATTGGTATCTATAGGCTTTCCTCTATTAGAATTGGGTATTTGAATGATTTTGTTAATTAATGTTTTGGATTATTTATTATTATTATCTTATAGATACTTTATGAAGATATGTATAACCATTTATGAGATATGTATTGGGATTAGTGAGGGCAAAATCAAATTAAAAATAAAATTGGAATGAGTGGCTTTGTTTGTTGAATTGTGTGAGTTACATTAGAAACTTGTGAGCTTAGATTACTATCATGATACTACTTTGCAATGGGTGTTTAATGCATTTGATGATGGAATTCCCTCGACTTGATGTTATTGTTGGATTTGCCAAATGCCACTATTCGGTTTCCAAATAATTTTGATATACCTCGCTTTAAACAACATTATTGATTACATAACTATTTTAATAATGGCATGCTATTACCATTTACTCTTCTTGTCGCAGGGCTGTTATTATGTGTTTGATTTTAACAAACTCGCATTTATTAATTTCTATGCTCATGAAATTTTTTTGAGCATTTCATAGTTTTTGCTTCATCAAAACGTTTGCAAAAAAGGTATATACACCAACTGATTAATTATTCATTATTTAATTTGACAATGATCTTAAGATTTATACTAATTTTAATGAAATCAGTTAAGCTTTGTAATAATGGTTAAAAAATTATTCATTAATGAGAAAATTGTTTAAATTATAAATAATTAATAAGTATTTAAATCAAAAATTATAGAAAAATCAGAAATTGTTTATTCACATACCTAAATTAGTATAAATTACTCATAAACTTGAAAACTAAAACATAAAATTAGTCAATTACTCATAAGCTAAATAACTCATAGGCAATGATAATTAGTCATAAATCTAAGTTACTTATAATTGTTTACTATAAATTATGCATAAACCTAAAGACCCTATAAGTTATTGAAATATAAAATTAACTATGTAGCATTCATTATTCATGATTTAATTTGACAATGATCTTAAGGTTTATACCAATGAAATTAGATAAGTTTTGCAATAATGATTAAAACAATATTTATTAAATGAGAATTTGTTTAAATCATAAATAATTAATAAATATTTAAATCAAAACTATTTATTAAATCAGAACTGGTTTACTCATATACCTCAATTACTAGAAATTACTCATAAACCTAAAAACTGATCTTAAGGTTTATACCAATGAAATTAGATAAGTTTTGCAATAATGATTAAAAAAATATTTATTAAATGAGAATTTGTTTAAATCATAAATAATTAATAAATATTTAAATCAAAACTATTTATTAAATCAGAAGTGGTTTACTCATATACCTGAATTACTAGAAATTACTCATAAACCTAAAAACTGAAACATAGAATTAGTCAATTACTTATAAAGCTAAATAACACATAGTTACTTATAATTACTCATAATTATTCATGAATCTAAATTACTCATAATTAACCTAAATTACTCATAATTGTTGACTATAAATTACTCAACCCAGAAAACACTATAAATTATTGAAACATAAAATTAACTGTGGCACTATAAATTAACTTTTGCACCCAAACAAGTGGAATCTGGCTTCTAAAATTTACAAAAACTCAATATATGAAACATTGAATTGATATTTCTACTACCAGCTATATGTTGTTCTATTCATTGTTCATTGTAAAGCATGTCACACCTTTTTCTACTTTTCTCTATTCACTCCAAAGCATACCACACATTTTTCTACTTTTCTCTATTCTTTTTTTAATGGAAAACACACTCCACTTCAAATATATTTAAAGAAAATGACAGACATCCATTCCACCTCAATTATATTAAAAAAAAGAGCCTAAAATCTCTAATTCTATGTCATCCTAAGGATTTTCATTTAACCATATATATTATAAACCTAAAATTATATTGAGTTGTTTTTGAATTTGTAAAAGAATAATATTATAAAATTAGAACAAAGGACTAAAACCTAACTCCATTTAAAGAGTTAAATGTGTAAAAGCCTTGCAAAATATTTTTTTGAAAAAAATCATCCTAAATCTTTGTAGATCTAAATAACCTTAATAATTTTCTAATTCTAGATATAGCTCTTAAACACTATTCAATTCAATTGAATGGATGTCTTACTCGTGAAAATTTCATATTGCTTTTATTAGAAAATGACATTGGCAACGTGATTAAAGATATATCTATTTGTATTAGCAAGTTATAAATATATTTAAATTCTCGTTTGGCATTGAAAACATCCATCAAAAGTATATCCATTCCATTAGCAAGTTATCAATATGTTTAGCTTCTCTTTTTTGATTTGTTCAAATGGGTATCCCTTTTAAAATTGCTCAAAGTGTCCATTTCCATTAGCAAGCCATCAATATATTTCATTTCTCTTTTTGATTCTATTAGAAAATTACATTGACATCATCATAAATGGTATATCCATTTCTATTAGCAAGCTATTAATATATTTCAAATCGATTTTTTGATTTGTTGAGATAGATAGCCATTTTAAAATTGCTCAAAGTATCTATCTCTATTAGCCAATTATCAATGTATTTAAATTCTCTTTTTGATTTGATTTGTTAAGATAGATAACACTTTTAAAATTGCTCAAAGTATCTATTTCTATTAGCCAATTATCAATGTATTTAAATTCTCTATTTGATTTGATTTGTTGAGATAGATAGCCCTTTTAAAATTACTCAAAGTATTTAGATCTATATGGAATAGGAATTCAAGGTTGAATTTAAACATTTGGTTTTGATATTACGAGAGAAAATCTAGAGAGATATATAGACATTTCCTCATTGAAGAAGGCCTTGTTAGGTGTGGAGTTCATAGTTGTATCCACTTATTTTACTAAAATTCTTCCCCAAATCTCACTAAAATGTATGAGAATATAGAGTGCATGTAGTCACTTTTTTTTTCTTCAAGAAAGCAAATGTTAGATCAATGATGGTTGAAGATTCATCAAGTTATTTGGGATAAATATTACTTCGTTGTCACGATAATATCTAATTTTCCAACTTTCGCATATGTTATCCATATTTAATTGCACTAAGGTGTGAGGATTATAATGGATTTAAGGAATTTATGTATTCCTTTTTGTATTTAAAGTGAATTTGGTTACTCTGCTCCATTAGCATAAGATAAATTGGTACATATATTTATAGATGCATATCCCATGAACATTTTAAACAAATAACTTTTCAACTCTACAATCTAATAGACAACATTTTATTTTTAAATATTCTTCAATATCCAATTGAAATTCAATAAACTCTACAATAGACATTATTTACATATATAATAAAAAATCATTAGATATCAAATTCAATGGTTCATTTACTTTTTCCCTAAAATATTTACTCAAATAAAAAATAATAGATAATTATCTAAAAGATGTTGAAATTTTGGATAACTAGGAAAGTATTTCGAAGAGAAAGAAACCCATCAAAAATAATTGGTTGGGCAATTTACCCAAGATTGATGTTTTAGACCCAAAGCAATGGGTTTAGAAATTAATTAATTAATTTGAATGGTTAAATATGGATTTGTGGATGGACAAGGATAATGCAAAGTCACTGAAACAAAAGTATGAAAAAATAACATAAATAGACGCTCATTCTACACACTCCAAAGGATTGCATGTGTGGAGTGAAAAAATTGTCTAGAGAAGCTGCAGATCTTAGGAAGAGGTGTCACACCGAGCAAGGAGGAAGAGTTATGGTCTAGGAAGGAAGTCAATTAGGCGGAGTTATGTCTGTCTTAAAAGGGGAGGGTTCTTCAATAGTTCTTCTGTGGTTTTTGGTATGTCCAAGAGTAGATCTATGTGCTAAAGAAGGCCACACAATCATAATCATGTCGATATTAATGTAGTCCATTACAATGATTAAGTTGTGATATTAATGTAGTCCATTACAAGGATTATCTTATGATATTGACAATCTATTGTTTTATTAATAAATAAGTAAAATGATTTTAGAGTAATTTTAAATATTGAAAAAATTAATATATATGAATGTGTTGTTTTAGAAATTTAATAATATTGTTTTAATTTGATATTTCTTGATTCATTATATGATTGAGTCAACAAAAATTTATCAAATTCCAACCAAAAATTCCAAAACATCTAGGGTTTAGACAACCCCATTAAAAATATTTATAATAATAAAATAAAAATAATTAATCAATTTTAATATTAAGATAACCTATATATTCATATTTCTTTAAACAATAAAAAGGGCATTATAGACTTAGTTGTTTTAGAAACACAATTTCTTAATGGTTAAGAACTCTAAATTATAATTTTTATGTTACTGATGATTAAAAATACATTATTAAATAGAAAGACTATCTTAAAAATATTAAGAAATTAAATAATTAAAAAAATATATAAATATATAAAAATTATTTTGGAAAAATCTCACAAACTTTAAAAACATAACTACATTATTATTATTTAAATTTCCTAATATTTATTAACTTAACCTCTATATACCACATAATCATAATCATGTAGATATTAATGTAGTCCATTATAATGATTAAGTTGTCATATTAATACAGTCCATTACAAGGATTATCTTATGATATTAACAATCTATTGTTTTGTTAATAGATAAGTAAGATGATTTTAGAGTAATTTTAAATATGAAAAAAATTAATATATATGAATGTGTTGTTTTAGAAATTTAATAATATCATTTTAATTTGATATTTCTGGATTCATTATATTAAAAAATTTTTTTAGTTTAGGCTTAGAGCCAACAATTGTGACTTATTATTATAATATTGATATTAAATATCATTAAGTTTTGAAAGATAAATAATTAAAAATACGAATGTGATTCTTTATTATTTAAATTTCCTAATATTTATTAACTTAACCTCTATATACCACATAATCATAATCATGTAGATATTAATGTAGTCCATTATAATGATTAAGTTGTCATATTAATACAGTCCATTACAAGGATTATCTTATGATATTAACAATCTATTGTTTTGTTAATAGATAAGTAAGATGATTTTAGAGTAATTTTAAATATGAAAAAAATTAATATATATGAATGTGTTGTTTTAGAAATTTAATAATATCATTTTAATTTGATATTTCTGGATTCATTATATTAAAAAATTTTGTTTAGGTTTAGAGTCAACCATTGTGACTTATATTATAATATTGATATTAAATGTCATTAAGTTTTGAAAGATAAATAATTAAAAATATGAATGTGATTGTTTATTATTTAAATTTCCTAATATTCATTAATTTAACCTCCATATACCACATAATCATAATCATGTAGATATTAATGTAGTCCATTACAATGATTAAGTTGTGATATTAATGTAGTCCATTACAAGGATTATCTTATGATATTAATAGTCTATTGTTTTATTAATAATTAAGTAAACTGATTTTAGAGTAATTTTAAATATGAAAAATATTAATGTATATCAATGTGTTGCTGTTTTAGAAATTTCTTAATATTCTTTATTGATATTTCCAGATATATTATATTAAAAATTTTAGTTTAGGTTTAGAGCCAATAATTGTGACTTATTATTATAATATTGATATCAAATATTTTGAAAGATAAATAATTAAAAATATGAATGTGATTGTTTATTATTTAAATTTCCTAATATTTATTAATTTAACCTCGATATACCACATAATAATAATCATGTAGATATTAATGTAGTCCATTACAGTGATTAAGTTGTGATATTAATGCAGTCCATTACAAGGATTATATTATGATATTAATAATCTATTGTTTTATTAATAAATAAGTAAAATGATTTTAGTTTATTTTTAAATATGAAAAAAAATCAATATATATGAACGTGTTGTTTTAGAAATTTAATAATATCATTTTAATTTGGTATTGATGGATTGATTATATTAAAAATTTTAGTTTAGATTTAGAGCTAACAATTGTGACTTATTATTATAATATTGATATTAAATATTTTGAAAGATAAATAATTAAAAATATGAATGTGATTGTTTATTATTTAAATTTCCTAATATTTATTAATTTAACCTCGATATACCACATAATAATAATCATGTAGATATTAATGTAGTCCATTACAGTGATTAAGTTGTGATATTAATGCAGTCCATTA